>JASGCC010002786.1:0-26738 GCA_030067915.1 Hydractinia echinata
ACTATTTCATTGACTTTCTTAACGGTATCAGTCCGTTTGAGTTACAACGGTTGCGTCACATATTCGTACCAACATGTATTTAGCGATATTTTTCTGATATTACTAGGTTGCATCGCTTTTAACAGTGAAACGATTGACTGTGGGACTTAATTGAACTGATTTTGGACTTTGACCTTATAAATGTGATAATGAGACATTGGACTCCAAGAAATAACATTCTTCTTAATTTGACATGATTGCTGGAACTCAGCGATTACACTGGGCGCTGTGGTAGCGCTTTATTTAAAAATTTAGATAAATAAGTCATTTTTACTGTGGGACCAATCCTAGCCGTTAGCGCGCGCTGAAGAAATAGAGACAGTTTCAAAACTACATTTCATTGACTTTCTAACGGTATCATCCGTTTGAGTTACAACGGTTGCGTCACATATTTCGTACCAACATGTATTTAGCGATATTTTTCCGATATTACTAGGTTGCATCGCTTTTAACAGTGAAACGATTGACTGTGGGACTTAATTGAACTGATTTTGGACTTTGACCTTATAAATGTGAAAATGAGACAATTGGACTCCAAGAAATAACATTCTTCTTAATTTGAATGATTGCTGGAACTCAGCATTACACTGGGCGCTGTGGTAGCGCTTTATTTAAAAATTTAGATAAATAAGTCATTTTTTACTGTGGGACCAATCCTAGCCGTTAGCGGCGCTGAAGAAATAGAGACAGTTTCAAAAACTACATTTCATTGACTTTCTAACGGTATCAGTCCGTTTGAGTTAAACGGTTGCGTCACATATTCGTACCAACATGTATTTAGCGATATTTTTGATATTACTAGGTTGCATCGCTTTTAACAGTGAAACGATTGACTGTGGGACTTAATTGAACTGATTTTGGACTTTGACCTTATAAATGTGATAAATGAGACAATTGGACTCCAAGAAATAACATTCTTCTTAATTTGACATGATTGCTGGAACTCAGCGATTACACTGGGCGCTGTGGTAGCGCTTTATTTAAAAATTTAGATAAATAAGTCATTTTTTACTGTGGGACCAATCCTAGCCGTTAGCGCGCGCTGAAGAAATAGAGACAGTTTCAAAAACTACATTTCATTGACTTTAACGGTATCAAGTCCGTTTGAGTTACAACGGTTGCGTCACATATTCGTACCAACATGTATTTAGCGATATTTTTCTGATATTACTAGGTTGCATCGCTTTTAACAGTGAAACGATTGACTGTGGGACTTAATTGAACTGATTTTGGACTTTGACCTTATAAATGTGATAAATGAGACAATTGGACTCCAAGAAATAACATTCTTCTTAATTTGACATGATTGCTGGAACTCAGCGATTACACTGGGCGCTGTGGTAGCGCTTTATTTAAAAATTTAGATAAATAAGTCATTTTTTACTGTGGGACCAATCCTAGCCGTTAGCGCGCTGAAGAAATAGAGACAGTTTCAAAAACTACATTTCATTGACTTTCTAACGGTATCAGTCCGTTTGAGTTACAACGGTTGCGTCACATATTCGTACCAACATGTATTTAGCGATATTTTTCTGATATTACTAGGTTGCATCGCTTTTAACAGTGAAACGATTGACTGTGGGACTTAATTGAACTGATTTTGGACTTTGACCTTATAAATGTGATAAATGAGACAATTGGACTCCAAGAAATAACATTCTTCTTAATTTGACATGATTGCTGGAACTCAGCGATTACACTGGGCGCTGTGGTAGCGCTTTATTTAAAAATTTAGATAAATAAGTCATTTTTTACTGTGGGACCAATCCTAGCCGTTAGCGCGCTGAAGAAATAGAGACAGTTTCAAAAACATTTCATTGACTTTAACGGTATCAGTCCGTTTGAGTTACAACGGTTGCGTCACATATTCGTACCAACATGTATTTAGCGATATTTTTCTGATATTACTAGGTTGCATCGCTTTTAACAGTGAAACGATTGACTGTGGGACTTAATTGAACTGATTTTGGACTTTGACCTTATAAATGTGATAAATGAGACAATTGGACTCCAAGAAATAACATTCTTCTTAATTTGACATGATTGCTGGAACTCAGCGATTACACTGGGCGCTGTGGTAGCGCTTTATTTAAAAATTTAGATAAATAAGTCATTTTTTACTGTGGGACCAATCCTAGCCGTTAGCGCGCTGAAGAAATAGAGACAGTTTCAAAAACTACATTTCATTGACTTTCTAACGGTATCAGTCCGTTTGAGTTACAACGGTTGCGTCACATATTCGTACCAACATGTATTTAGCGATATTTTTCTGATATTACTAGGTTGCATCGCTTTTAACAGTGAAACGATTGACTGTGGGACTTAATTGAACTGATTTTGGACTTTGACCTTATAAATGTGATAAATGAGACAATTGGACTCCAAGAAATAACATTCTTCTTAATTTGACATGATTGCTGGAACTCAGCGATTACACTGGGCGCTGTGGTAGCGCTTTATTTAAAATTTAGATAAATAAGTCATTTTTTACTGTGGGACCAATCCTAGCCGTTAGCGCGCGCTGAAGAAATAGAGACAGTTTCAAAAACTACATTTCATTGACTTTCTAACGGTATCAGTCCGTTTGAGTTACAACGGTTGCGTCACATATTCGTACCAACATGTATTTAGCGATATTTTTCTGATATTACTAGGTTGCATCGCTTTTAACAGTGAAACGATTGACTGTGGGACTTAATTGAACTGATTTTGGACTTTGACCTTATAAATGTGATAAATGAGACAATTGGACTCCAAGAAATAACATTCTTCTTAATTTGACATGATTGCTGGAACTCAGCGATTACACTGGGCGCTGTGGTAGCGCTTTATTTAAAAATTTAGATAAATAAGTCATTTTTTACTGTGGGACCAATCCTAGCCGTTAGCGCGCGCTGAAGAAATAGAGACAGTTTCAAAAACTACATTTCATTGACTTTCTAACGGTATCAGTCCGTTTGAGTTACAACGGTTGCGTCACATATTCGTACCAACATGTATTTAGCGATATTTTTCTGATATTACTAGGTTGCATCGCTTTTAACAGTGAAACGATTGACTGTGGGACTTAATTGAACTGATTTTGGACTTTGACCTTATAAATGTGATAAATGAGACAATTGGACTCCAAGAAATAACATTCTTCTTAATTTGACATGATTGCTGGAACTCAGCGATTACACTGGGCGCTGTGGTAGCGCTTTATTTAAAAATTTAGATAAATAAGTCATTTTTTACTGTGGGACCAATCCTAGCCGTTAGCGCGCGCTGAAGAAATAGAGACAGTTTCAAAAACTACATTTCATTGACTTTCTAACGGTATCAGTCCGTTTGAGTTACAACGGTTGCGTCACATATTCGTACCAACATGTATTTAGCGATATTTTTCTGATATTACTAGGTTGCATCGCTTTTAACAGTGAAACGATTGACTGTGGGACTTAATTGAACTGATTTTGGACTTTGACCTTATAAATGTGATAAATGAGACAATTGGACTCCAAGAAATAACATTCTTCTTAATTTGACATGATTGCTGGAACTCAGCGATTACACTGGGCGCTGTGGTAGCGCTTTATTTAAAAATTTAGATAAATAAGTCATTTTTTACTGTGGGACCAATCCTAGCCGTTAGCGCGCGCTGAAGAAATAGAGACAGTTTCAAAAACTACATTTCATTGACTTTCTAACGGTATCAGTCCGTTTGAGTTACAACGGTTGCGTCACATATTCGTACCAACATGTATTTAGCGATATTTTTCTGATATTACTAGGTTGCATCGCTTTTAACAGTGAAACGATTGACTGTGGGACTTAATTGAACTGATTTTGGACTTTGACCTTATAAATGTGATAAATGAGACAATTGGACTCCAAGAAATAACATTCTTCTTAATTTGACATGATTGCTGGAACTCAGCGATTACACTGGGCGCTGTGGTAGCGCTTTATTTAAAAATTTAGATAAATAAGTCATTTTTTACTGTGGGACCAATCCTAGCCGTTAGCGCGCGCTGAAGAAATAGAGACAGTTTCAAAAACTACATTTCATTGACTTTCTAACGGTATCAGTCCGTTTGAGTTACAACGGTTGCGTCACATATTCGTACCAACATGTATTTAGCGATATTTTTCTGATATTACTAGGTTGCATCGCTTTTAACAGTGAAACGATTGACTGTGGGACTTAATTGAACTGATTTTGGACTTTGACCTTATAAATGTGATAAATGAGACAATTGGACTCCAAGAAATAACATTCTTCTTAATTTGACATGATTGCTGGAACTCAGCGATTACACTGGGCGCTGTGGTAGCGCTTTATTTAAAAATTTAGATAAATAAGTCATTTTTTACTGTGGGACCAATCCTAGCCGTTAGCGCGCGCTGAAGAAATAGAGACAGTTTCAAAAACTACATTTCATTGACTTTCTAACGGTATCAGTCCGTTTGAGTTACAACGGTTGCGTCACATATTCGTACCAACATGTATTTAGCGATATTTTTCTGATATTACTAGGTTGCATCGCTTTTAACAGTGAAACGATTGACTGTGGGACTTAATTGAACTGATTTTGGACTTTGACCTTATAAATGTGATAAATGAGACAATTGGACTCCAAGAAATAACATTCTTCTTAATTTGACATGATTGCTGGAACTCAGCGATTACACTGGGCGCTGTGGTAGCGCTTTATTTAAAAATTTAGATAAATAAGTCATTTTTTACTGTGGGACCAATCCTAGCCGTTAGCGCGCGCTGAAGAAATAGAGACAGTTTCAAAAACTACATTTCATTGACTTTCTAACGGTATCAGTCCGTTTGAGTTACAACGGTTGCGTCACATATTCGTACCAACATGTATTTAGCGATATTTTTCTGATATTACTAGGTTGCATCGCTTTTAACAGTGAAACGATTGACTGTGGGACTTAATTGAACTGATTTTGGACTTTGACCTTATAAATGTGATAAATGAGACAATTGGACTCCAAGAAATAACATTCTTCTTAATTTGACATGATTGCTGGAACTCAGCGATTACACTGGGCGCTGTGGTAGCGCTTTATTTAAAAATTTAGATAAATAAGTCATTTTTTACTGTGGGACCAATCCTAGCCGTTAGCGCGCGCTGAAGAAATAGAGACAGTTTCAAAAACTACATTTCATTGACTTTCTAACGGTATCAGTCCGTTTGAGTTACAACGGTTGCGTCACATATTCGTACCAACATGTATTTAGCGATATTTTTCTGATATTACTAGGTTGCATCGCTTTTAACAGTGAAACGATTGACTGTGGGACTTAATTGAACTGATTTTGGACTTTGACCTTATAAATGTGATAAATGAGACAATTGGACTCCAAGAAATAACATTCTTCTTAATTTGACATGATTGCTGGAACTCAGCGATTACACTGGGCGCTGTGGTAGCGCTTTATTTAAAAATTTAGATAAATAAGTCATTTTTTACTGTGGGACCAATCCTAGCCGTTAGCGCGCGCTGAAGAAATAGAGACAGTTTCAAAAACTACATTTCATTGACTTTCTAACGGTATCAGTCCGTTTGAGTTACAACGGTTGCGTCACATATTCGTACCAACATGTATTTAGCGATATTTTTCTGATATTACTAGGTTGCATCGCTTTTAACAGTGAAACGATTGACTGTGGGACTTAATTGAACTGATTTTGGACTTTGACCTTATAAATGTGATAAATGAGACAATTGGACTCCAAGAAATAACATTCTTCTTAATTTGACATGATTGCTGGAACTCAGCGATTACACTGGGCGCTGTGGTAGCGCTTTATTTAAAAATTTAGATAAATAAGTCATTTTTTACTGTGGGACCAATCCTAGCCGTTAGCGCGCGCTGAAGAAATAGAGACAGTTTCAAAAACTACATTTCATTGACTTTCTAACGGTATCAGTCCGTTTGAGTTACAACGGTTGCGTCACATATTCGTACCAACATGTATTTAGCGATATTTTTCTGATATTACTAGGTTGCATCGCTTTTAACAGTGAAACGATTGACTGTGGGACTTAATTGAACTGATTTTGGACTTTGACCTTATAAATGTGATAAATGAGACAATTGGACTCCAAGAAATAACATTCTTCTTAATTTGACATGATTGCTGGAACTCAGCGATTACACTGGGCGCTGTGGTAGCGCTTTATTTAAAAATTTAGATAAATAAGTCATTTTTTACTGTGGGACCAATCCTAGCCGTTAGCGCGCGCTGAAGAAATAGAGACAGTTTCAAAAACTACATTTCATTGACTTTCTAACGGTATCAGTCCGTTTGAGTTACAACGGTTGCGTCACATATTCGTACCAACATGTATTTAGCGATATTTTTCTGATATTACTAGGTTGCATCGCTTTTAACAGTGAAACGATTGACTGTGGGACTTAATTGAACTGATTTTGGACTTTGACCTTATAAATGTGATAAATGAGACAATTGGACTCCAAGAAATAACATTCTTCTTAATTTGACATGATTGCTGGAACTCAGCGATTACACTGGGCGCTGTGGTAGCGCTTTATTTAAAAATTTAGATAAATAAGTCATTTTTTACTGTGGGACCAATCCTAGCCGTTAGCGCGCGCTGAAGAAATAGAGACAGTTTCAAAAACTACATTTCATTGACTTTCTAACGGTATCAGTCCGTTTGAGTTACAACGGTTGCGTCACATATTCGTACCAACATGTATTTAGCGATATTTTTCTGATATTACTAGGTTGCATCGCTTTTAACAGTGAAACGATTGACTGTGGGACTTAATTGAACTGATTTTGGACTTTGACCTTATAAATGTGATAAATGAGACAATTGGACTCCAAGAAATAACATTCTTCTTAATTTGACATGATTGCTGGAACTCAGCGATTACACTGGGCGCTGTGGTAGCGCTTTATTTAAAAATTTAGATAAATAAGTCATTTTTTACTGTGGGACCAATCCTAGCCGTTAGCGCGCGCTGAAGAAATAGAGACAGTTTCAAAAACTACATTTCATTGACTTTCTAACGGTATCAGTCCGTTTGAGTTACAACGGTTGCGTCACATATTCGTACCAACATGTATTTAGCGATATTTTTCTGATATTACTAGGTTGCATCGCTTTTAACAGTGAAACGATTGACTGTGGGACTTAATTGAACTGATTTTGGACTTTGACCTTATAAATGTGATAAATGAGACAATTGGACTCCAAGAAATAACATTCTTCTTAATTTGACATGATTGCTGGAACTCAGCGATTACACTGGGCGCTGTGGTAGCGCTTTATTTAAAAATTTAGATAAATAAGTCATTTTTTACTGTGGGACCAATCCTAGCCGTTAGCGCGCGCTGAAGAAATAGAGACAGTTTCAAAAACTACATTTCATTGACTTTCTAACGGTATCAGTCCGTTTGAGTTACAACGGTTGCGTCACATATTCGTACCAACATGTATTTAGCGATATTTTTCTGATATTACTAGGTTGCATCGCTTTTAACAGTGAAACGATTGACTGTGGGACTTAATTGAACTGATTTTGGACTTTGACCTTATAAATGTGATAAATGAGACAATTGGACTCCAAGAAATAACATTCTTCTTAATTTGACATGATTGCTGGAACTCAGCGATTACACTGGGCGCTGTGGTAGCGCTTTATTTAAAAATTTAGATAAATAAGTCATTTTTTACTGTGGGACCAATCCTAGCCGTTAGCGCGCGCTGAAGAAATAGAGACAGTTTCAAAAACTACATTTCATTGACTTTCTAACGGTATCAGTCCGTTTGAGTTACAACGGTTGCGTCACATATTCGTACCAACATGTATTTAGCGATATTTTTCTGATATTACTAGGTTGCATCGCTTTTAACAGTGAAACGATTGACTGTGGGACTTAATTGAACTGATTTTGGACTTTGACCTTATAAATGTGATAAATGAGACAATTGGACTCCAAGAAATAACATTCTTCTTAATTTGACATGATTGCTGGAACTCAGCGATTACACTGGGCGCTGTGGTAGCGCTTTATTTAAAAATTTAGATAAATAAGTCATTTTTTACTGTGGGACCAATCCTAGCCGTTAGCGCGCGCTGAAGAAATAGAGACAGTTTCAAAAACTACATTTCATTGACTTTCTAACGGTATCAGTCCGTTTGAGTTACAACGGTTGCGTCACATATTCGTACCAACATGTATTTAGCGATATTTTTCTGATATTACTAGGTTGCATCGCTTTTAACAGTGAAACGATTGACTGTGGGACTTAATTGAACTGATTTTGGACTTTGACCTTATAAATGTGATAAATGAGACAATTGGACTCCAAGAAATAACATTCTTCTTAATTTGACATGATTGCTGGAACTCAGCGATTACACTGGGCGCTGTGGTAGCGCTTTATTTAAAAATTTAGATAAATAAGTCATTTTTTACTGTGGGACCAATCCTAGCCGTTAGCGCGCGCTGAAGAAATAGAGACAGTTTCAAAAACTACATTTCATTGACTTTCTAACGGTATCAGTCCGTTTGAGTTACAACGGTTGCGTCACATATTCGTACCAACATGTATTTAGCGATATTTTTCTGATATTACTAGGTTGCATCGCTTTTAACAGTGAAACGATTGACTGTGGGACTTAATTGAACTGATTTTGGACTTTGACCTTATAAATGTGATAAATGAGACAATTGGACTCCAAGAAATAACATTCTTCTTAATTTGACATGATTGCTGGAACTCAGCGATTACACTGGGCGCTGTGGTAGCGCTTTATTTAAAAATTTAGATAAATAAGTCATTTTTTACTGTGGGACCAATCCTAGCCGTTAGCGCGCGCTGAAGAAATAGAGACAGTTTCAAAAACTACATTTCATTGACTTTCTAACGGTATCAGTCCGTTTGAGTTACAACGGTTGCGTCACATATTCGTACCAACATGTATTTAGCGATATTTTTCTGATATTACTAGGTTGCATCGCTTTTAACAGTGAAACGATTGACTGTGGGACTTAATTGAACTGATTTTGGACTTTGACCTTATAAATGTGATAAATGAGACAATTGGACTCCAAGAAATAACATTCTTCTTAATTTGACATGATTGCTGGAACTCAGCGATTACACTGGGCGCTGTGGTAGCGCTTTATTTAAAAATTTAGATAAATAAGTCATTTTTTACTGTGGGACCAATCCTAGCCGTTAGCGCGCGCTGAAGAAATAGAGACAGTTTCAAAAACTACATTTCATTGACTTTCTAACGGTATCAGTCCGTTTGAGTTACAACGGTTGCGTCACATATTCGTACCAACATGTATTTAGCGATATTTTTCTGATATTACTAGGTTGCATCGCTTTTAACAGTGAAACGATTGACTGTGGGACTTAATTGAACTGATTTTGGACTTTGACCTTATAAATGTGATAAATGAGACAATTGGACTCCAAGAAATAACATTCTTCTTAATTTGACATGATTGCTGGAACTCAGCGATTACACTGGGCGCTGTGGTAGCGCTTTATTTAAAAATTTAGATAAATAAGTCATTTTTTACTGTGGGACCAATCCTAGCCGTTAGCGCGCGCTGAAGAAATAGAGACAGTTTCAAAAACTACATTTCATTGACTTTCTAACGGTATCAGTCCGTTTGAGTTACAACGGTTGCGTCACATATTCGTACCAACATGTATTTAGCGATATTTTTCTGATATTACTAGGTTGCATCGCTTTTAACAGTGAAACGATTGACTGTGGGACTTAATTGAACTGATTTTGGACTTTGACCTTATAAATGTGATAAATGAGACAATTGGACTCCAAGAAATAACATTCTTCTTAATTTGACATGATTGCTGGAACTCAGCGATTACACTGGGCGCTGTGGTAGCGCTTTATTTAAAAATTTAGATAAATAAGTCATTTTTTACTGTGGGACCAATCCTAGCCGTTAGCGCGCGCTGAAGAAATAGAGACAGTTTCAAAAACTACATTTCATTGACTTTCTAACGGTATCAGTCCGTTTGAGTTACAACGGTTGCGTCACATATTCGTACCAACATGTATTTAGCGATATTTTTCTGATATTACTAGGTTGCATCGCTTTTAACAGTGAAACGATTGACTGTGGGACTTAATTGAACTGATTTTGGACTTTGACCTTATAAATGTGATAAATGAGACAATTGGACTCCAAGAAATAACATTCTTCTTAATTTGACATGATTGCTGGAACTCAGCGATTACACTGGGCGCTGTGGTAGCGCTTTATTTAAAAATTTAGATAAATAAGTCATTTTTTACTGTGGGACCAATCCTAGCCGTTAGCGCGCGCTGAAGAAATAGAGACAGTTTCAAAAACTACATTTCATTGACTTTCTAACGGTATCAGTCCGTTTGAGTTACAACGGTTGCGTCACATATTCGTACCAACATGTATTTAGCGATATTTTTCTGATATTACTAGGTTGCATCGCTTTTAACAGTGAAACGATTGACTGTGGGACTTAATTGAACTGATTTTGGACTTTGACCTTATAAATGTGATAAATGAGACAATTGGACTCCAAGAAATAACATTCTTCTTAATTTGACATGATTGCTGGAACTCAGCGATTACACTGGGCGCTGTGGTAGCGCTTTATTTAAAAATTTAGATAAATAAGTCATTTTTTACTGTGGGACCAATCCTAGCCGTTAGCGCGCGCTGAAGAAATAGAGACAGTTTCAAAAACTACATTTCATTGACTTTCTAACGGTATCAGTCCGTTTGAGTTACAACGGTTGCGTCACATATTCGTACCAACATGTATTTAGCGATATTTTTCTGATATTACTAGGTTGCATCGCTTTTAACAGTGAAACGATTGACTGTGGGACTTAATTGAACTGATTTTGGACTTTGACCTTATAAATGTGATAAATGAGACAATTGGACTCCAAGAAATAACATTCTTCTTAATTTGACATGATTGCTGGAACTCAGCGATTACACTGGGCGCTGTGGTAGCGCTTTATTTAAAAATTTAGATAAATAAGTCATTTTTTACTGTGGGACCAATCCTAGCCGTTAGCGCGCGCTGAAGAAATAGAGACAGTTTCAAAAACTACATTTCATTGACTTTCTAACGGTATCAGTCCGTTTGAGTTACAACGGTTGCGTCACATATTCGTACCAACATGTATTTAGCGATATTTTTCTGATATTACTAGGTTGCATCGCTTTTAACAGTGAAACGATTGACTGTGGGACTTAATTGAACTGATTTTGGACTTTGACCTTATAAATGTGATAAATGAGACAATTGGACTCCAAGAAATAACATTCTTCTTAATTTGACATGATTGCTGGAACTCAGCGATTACACTGGGCGCTGTGGTAGCGCTTTATTTAAAAATTTAGATAAATAAGTCATTTTTTACTGTGGGACCAATCCTAGCCGTTAGCGCGCGCTGAAGAAATAGAGACAGTTTCAAAAACTACATTTCATTGACTTTCTAACGGTATCAGTCCGTTTGAGTTACAACGGTTGCGTCACATATTCGTACCAACATGTATTTAGCGATATTTTTCTGATATTACTAGGTTGCATCGCTTTTAACAGTGAAACGATTGACTGTGGGACTTAATTGAACTGATTTTGGACTTTGACCTTATAAATGTGATAAATGAGACAATTGGACTCCAAGAAATAACATTCTTCTTAATTTGACATGATTGCTGGAACTCAGCGATTACACTGGGCGCTGTGGTAGCGCTTTATTTAAAAATTTAGATAAATAAGTCATTTTTTACTGTGGGACCAATCCTAGCCGTTAGCGCGCGCTGAAGAAATAGAGACAGTTTCAAAAACTACATTTCATTGACTTTCTAACGGTATCAGTCCGTTTGAGTTACAACGGTTGCGTCACATATTCGTACCAACATGTATTTAGCGATATTTTTCTGATATTACTAGGTTGCATCGCTTTTAACAGTGAAACGATTGACTGTGGGACTTAATTGAACTGATTTTGGACTTTGACCTTATAAATGTGATAAATGAGACAATTGGACTCCAAGAAATAACATTCTTCTTAATTTGACATGATTGCTGGAACTCAGCGATTACACTGGGCGCTGTGGTAGCGCTTTATTTAAAAATTTAGATAAATAAGTCATTTTTTACTGTGGGACCAATCCTAGCCGTTAGCGCGCGCTGAAGAAATAGAGACAGTTTCAAAAACTACATTTCATTGACTTTCTAACGGTATCAGTCCGTTTGAGTTACAACGGTTGCGTCACATATTCGTACCAACATGTATTTAGCGATATTTTTCTGATATTACTAGGTTGCATCGCTTTTAACAGTGAAACGATTGACTGTGGGACTTAATTGAACTGATTTTGGACTTTGACCTTATAAATGTGATAAATGAGACAATTGGACTCCAAGAAATAACATTCTTCTTAATTTGACATGATTGCTGGAACTCAGCGATTACACTGGGCGCTGTGGTAGCGCTTTATTTAAAAATTTAGATAAATAAGTCATTTTTTACTGTGGGACCAATCCTAGCCGTTAGCGCGCGCTGAAGAAATAGAGACAGTTTCAAAAACTACATTTCATTGACTTTCTAACGGTATCAGTCCGTTTGAGTTACAACGGTTGCGTCACATATTCGTACCAACATGTATTTAGCGATATTTTTCTGATATTACTAGGTTGCATCGCTTTTAACAGTGAAACGATTGACTGTGGGACTTAATTGAACTGATTTTGGACTTTGACCTTATAAATGTGATAAATGAGACAATTGGACTCCAAGAAATAACATTCTTCTTAATTTGACATGATTGCTGGAACTCAGCGATTACACTGGGCGCTGTGGTAGCGCTTTATTTAAAAATTTAGATAAATAAGTCATTTTTTACTGTGGGACCAATCCTAGCCGTTAGCGCGCGCTGAAGAAATAGAGACAGTTTCAAAAACTACATTTCATTGACTTTCTAACGGTATCAGTCCGTTTGAGTTACAACGGTTGCGTCACATATTCGTACCAACATGTATTTAGCGATATTTTTCTGATATTACTAGGTTGCATCGCTTTTAACAGTGAAACGATTGACTGTGGGACTTAATTGAACTGATTTTGGACTTTGACCTTATAAATGTGATAAATGAGACAATTGGACTCCAAGAAATAACATTCTTCTTAATTTGACATGATTGCTGGAACTCAGCGATTACACTGGGCGCTGTGGTAGCGCTTTATTTAAAAATTTAGATAAATAAGTCATTTTTTACTGTGGGACCAATCCTAGCCGTTAGCGCGCGCTGAAGAAATAGAGACAGTTTCAAAAACTACATTTCATTGACTTTCTAACGGTATCAGTCCGTTTGAGTTACAACGGTTGCGTCACATATTCGTACCAACATGTATTTAGCGATATTTTTCTGATATTACTAGGTTGCATCGCTTTTAACAGTGAAACGATTGACTGTGGGACTTAATTGAACTGATTTTGGACTTTGACCTTATAAATGTGATAAATGAGACAATTGGACTCCAAGAAATAACATTCTTCTTAATTTGACATGATTGCTGGAACTCAGCGATTACACTGGGCGCTGTGGTAGCGCTTTATTTAAAAATTTAGATAAATAAGTCATTTTTTACTGTGGGACCAATCCTAGCCGTTAGCGCGCGCTGAAGAAATAGAGACAGTTTCAAAAACTACATTTCATTGACTTTCTAACGGTATCAGTCCGTTTGAGTTACAACGGTTGCGTCACATATTCGTACCAACATGTATTTAGCGATATTTTTCTGATATTACTAGGTTGCATCGCTTTTAACAGTGAAACGATTGACTGTGGGACTTAATTGAACTGATTTTGGACTTTGACCTTATAAATGTGATAAATGAGACAATTGGACTCCAAGAAATAACATTCTTCTTAATTTGACATGATTGCTGGAACTCAGCGATTACACTGGGCGCTGTGGTAGCGCTTTATTTAAAAATTTAGATAAATAAGTCATTTTTTACTGTGGGACCAATCCTAGCCGTTAGCGCGCGCTGAAGAAATAGAGACAGTTTCAAAAACTACATTTCATTGACTTTCTAACGGTATCAGTCCGTTTGAGTTACAACGGTTGCGTCACATATTCGTACCAACATGTATTTAGCGATATTTTTCTGATATTACTAGGTTGCATCGCTTTTAACAGTGAAACGATTGACTGTGGGACTTAATTGAACTGATTTTGGACTTTGACCTTATAAATGTGATAAATGAGACAATTGGACTCCAAGAAATAACATTCTTCTTAATTTGACATGATTGCTGGAACTCAGCGATTACACTGGGCGCTGTGGTAGCGCTTTATTTAAAAATTTAGATAAATAAGTCATTTTTTACTGTGGGACCAATCCTAGCCGTTAGCGCGCGCTGAAGAAATAGAGACAGTTTCAAAAACTACATTTCATTGACTTTCTAACGGTATCAGTCCGTTTGAGTTACAACGGTTGCGTCACATATTCGTACCAACATGTATTTAGCGATATTTTTCTGATATTACTAGGTTGCATCGCTTTTAACAGTGAAACGATTGACTGTGGGACTTAATTGAACTGATTTTGGACTTTGACCTTATAAATGTGATAAATGAGACAATTGGACTCCAAGAAATAACATTCTTCTTAATTTGACATGATTGCTGGAACTCAGCGATTACACTGGGCGCTGTGGTAGCGCTTTATTTAAAAATTTAGATAAATAAGTCATTTTTTACTGTGGGACCAATCCTAGCCGTTAGCGCGCGCTGAAGAAATAGAGACAGTTTCAAAAACTACATTTCATTGACTTTCTAACGGTATCAGTCCGTTTGAGTTACAACGGTTGCGTCACATATTCGTACCAACATGTATTTAGCGATATTTTTCTGATATTACTAGGTTGCATCGCTTTTAACAGTGAAACGATTGACTGTGGGACTTAATTGAACTGATTTTGGACTTTGACCTTATAAATGTGATAAATGAGACAATTGGACTCCAAGAAATAACATTCTTCTTAATTTGACATGATTGCTGGAACTCAGCGATTACACTGGGCGCTGTGGTAGCGCTTTATTTAAAAATTTAGATAAATAAGTCATTTTTTACTGTGGGACCAATCCTAGCCGTTAGCGCGCTGAAGAAATAGAGACAGTTTCAAAAACTACATTTCATTGACTTTCTAACGGTATCAGTCCGTTTGAGTTACAACGGTTGCGTCACATATTCGTACCAACATGTATTTAGCGATATTTTTCTGATATTACTAGGTTGCATCGCTTTTAACAGTGAAACGATTGACTGTGGGACTTAATTGAACTGATTTTGGACTTTGACCTTATAAATGTGATAAATGAGACAATTGGACTCCAAGAAATAACATTCTTCTTAATTTGACATGATTGCTGGAACTCAGCGATTACACTGGGCGCTGTGGTAGCGCTTTATTTAAAAATTTAGATAAATAAGTCATTTTTTACTGTGGGACCAATCCTAGCCGTTAGCGCGCGCTGAAGAAATAGAGACAGTTTCAAAAACTACATTTCATTGACTTTCTAACGGTATCAGTCCGTTTGAGTTACAACGGTTGCGTCACATATTCGTACCAACATGTATTTAGCGATATTTTTCTGATATTACTAGGTTGCATCGCTTTTAACAGTGAAACGATTGACTGTGGGACTTAATTGAACTGATTTTGGACTTTGACCTTATAAATGTGATAAATGAGACAATTGGACTCCAAGAAATAACATTCTTCTTAATTTGACATGATTGCTGGAACTCAGCGATTACACTGGGCGCTGTGGTAGCGCTTTATTTAAAAATTTAGATAAATAAGTCATTTTTTACTGTGGGACCAATCCTAGCCGTTAGCGCGCGCTGAAGAAATAGAGACAGTTTCAAAAACTACATTTCATTGACTTTCTAACGGTATCAGTCCGTTTGAGTTACAACGGTTGCGTCACATATTCGTACCAACATGTATTTAGCGATATTTTTCTGATATTACTAGGTTGCATCGCTTTTAACAGTGAAACGATTGACTGTGGGACTTAATTGAACTGATTTTGGACTTTGACCTTATAAATGTGATAAATGAGACAATTGGACTCCAAGAAATAACATTCTTCTTAATTTGACATGATTGCTGGAACTCAGCGATTACACTGGGCGCTGTGGTAGCGCTTTATTTAAAAATTTAGATAAATAAGTCATTTTTTACTGTGGGACCAATCCTAGCCGTTAGCGCGCGCTGAAGAAATAGAGACAGTTTCAAAAACTACATTTCATTGACTTTCTAACGGTATCAGTCCGTTTGAGTTACAACGGTTGCGTCACATATTCGTACCAACATGTATTTAGCGATATTTTTCTGATATTACTAGGTTGCATCGCTTTTAACAGTGAAACGATTGACTGTGGGACTTAATTGAACTGATTTTGGACTTTGACCTTATAAATGTGATAAATGAGACAATTGGACTCCAAGAAATAACATTCTTCTTAATTTGACATGATTGCTGGAACTCAGCGATTACACTG
Organism: Hydractinia echinata; assembly: GCA_030067915.1. Taxonomy (NCBI): domain Eukaryota; kingdom Metazoa; phylum Cnidaria; class Hydrozoa; order Anthoathecata; family Hydractiniidae; genus Hydractinia; species Hydractinia echinata. The sequence goes on from JASGCC010002786.1 coordinate 16,650, forward strand.
GGCGCTGTGGTAGCGCTTTATTTAAAAATTTAGATAAATAAGTCATTTTTTACTGTGGGACCAATCCTAGCCGTTAGCGCGCGCTGAAGAAATAGAGACAGTTTCAAAAACTACATTTCATTGACTTTCTAACGGTATCAGTCCGTTTGAGTTACAACGGTTGCGTCACATATTCGTACCAACATGTATTTAGCGATATTTTTCTGATATTACTAGGTTGCATCGCTTTTAACAGTGAAACGATTGACTGTGGGACTTAATTGAACTGATTTTGGACTTTGACCTTATAAATGTGATAAATGAGACAATTGGACTCCAAGAAATAACATTCTTCTTAATTTGACATGATTGCTGGAACTCAGCGATTACACTGGGCGCTGTGGTAGCGCTTTATTTAAAAATTTAGATAAATAAGTCATTTTTTACTGTGGGACCAATCCTAGCCGTTAGCGCGCTGAAGAAATAGAGACAGTTTCAAAAACTACATTTCATTGACTTTCTAACGGTATCAGTCCGTTTGAGTTACAACGGTTGCGTCACATATTCGTACCAACATGTATTTAGCGATATTTTTCTGATATTACTAGGTTGCATCGCTTTTAACAGTGAAACGATTGACTGTGGGACTTAATTGAACTGATTTTGGACTTTGACCTTATAAATGTGATAAATGAGACAATTGGACTCCAAGAAATAACATTCTTCTTAATTTGACATGATTGCTGGAACTCAGCGATTACACTGGGCGCTGTGGTAGCGCTTTATTTAAAAATTTAGATAAATAAGTCATTTTTTACTGTGGGACCAATCCTAGCCGTTAGCGCGCGCTGAAGAAATAGAGACAGTTTCAAAAACTACATTTCATTGACTTTCTAACGGTATCAGTCCGTTTGAGTTACAACGGTTGCGTCACATATTCGTACCAACATGTATTTAGCGATATTTTTCTGATATTACTAGGTTGCATCGCTTTTAACAGTGAAACGATTGACTGTGGGACTTAATTGAACTGATTTTGGACTTTGACCTTATAAATGTGATAAATGAGACAATTGGACTCCAAGAAATAACATTCTTCTTAATTTGACATGATTGCTGGAACTCAGCGATTACACTGGGCGCTGTGGTAGCGCTTTATTTAAAAATTTAGATAAATAAGTCATTTTTTACTGTGGGACCAATCCTAGCCGTTAGCGCGCTGAAGAAATAGAGACAGTTTCAAAAACTACATTTCATTGACTTTCTAACGGTATCAGTCCGTTTGAGTTACAACGGTTGCGTCACATATTCGTACCAACATGTATTTAGCGATATTTTTCTGATATTACTAGGTTGCATCGCTTTTAACAGTGAAACGATTGACTGTGGGACTTAATTGAACTGATTTTGGACTTTGACCTTATAAATGTGATAAATGAGACAATTGGACTCCAAGAAATAACATTCTTCTTAATTTGACATGATTGCTGGAACTCAGCGATTACACTGGGCGCTGTGGTAGCGCTTTATTTAAAAATTTAGATAAATAAGTCATTTTTTACTGTGGGACCAATCCTAGCCGTTAGCGCGCGCTGAAGAAATAGAGACAGTTTCAAAAACTACATTTCATTGACTTTCTAACGGTATCAGTCCGTTTGAGTTACAACGGTTGCGTCACATATTCGTACCAACATGTATTTAGCGATATTTTTCTGATATTACTAGGTTGCATCGCTTTTAACAGTGAAACGATTGACTGTGGGACTTAATTGAACTGATTTTGGACTTTGACCTTATAAATGTGATAAATGAGACAATTGGACTCCAAGAAATAACATTCTTCTTAATTTGACATGATTGCTGGAACTCAGCGATTACACTGGGCGCTGTGGTAGCGCTTTATTTAAAAATTTAGATAAATAAGTCATTTTTTACTGTGGGACCAATCCTAGCCGTTAGCGCGCGCTGAAGAAATAGAGACAGTTTCAAAAACTACATTTCATTGACTTTCTAACGGTATCAGTCCGTTTGAGTTACAACGGTTGCGTCACATATTCGTACCAACATGTATTTAGCGATATTTTTCTGATATTACTAGGTTGCATCGCTTTTAACAGTGAAACGATTGACTGTGGGACTTAATTGAACTGATTTTGGACTTTGACCTTATAAATGTGATAAATGAGACAATTGGACTCCAAGAAATAACATTCTTCTTAATTTGACATGATTGCTGGAACTCAGCGATTACACTGGGCGCTGTGGTAGCGCTTTATTTAAAAATTTAGATAAATAAGTCATTTTTTACTGTGGGACCAATCCTAGCCGTTAGCGCGCGCTGAAGAAATAGAGACAGTTTCAAAAACTACATTTCATTGACTTTCTAACGGTATCAGTCCGTTTGAGTTACAACGGTTGCGTCACATATTCGTACCAACATGTATTTAGCGATATTTTTCTGATATTACTAGGTTGCATCGCTTTTAACAGTGAAACGATTGACTGTGGGACTTAATTGAACTGATTTTGGACTTTGACCTTATAAATGTGATAAATGAGACAATTGGACTCCAAGAAATAACATTCTTCTTAATTTGACATGATTGCTGGAACTCAGCGATTACACTGGGCGCTGTGGTAGCGCTTTATTTAAAAATTTAGATAAATAAGTCATTTTTTACTGTGGGACCAATCCTAGCCGTTAGCGCGCGCTGAAGAAATAGAGACAGTTTCAAAAACTACATTTCATTGACTTTCTAACGGTATCAGTCCGTTTGAGTTACAACGGTTGCGTCACATATTCGTACCAACATGTATTTAGCGATATTTTTCTGATATTACTAGGTTGCATCGCTTTTAACAGTGAAACGATTGACTGTGGGACTTAATTGAACTGATTTTGGACTTTGACCTTATAAATGTGATAAATGAGACAATTGGACTCCAAGAAATAACATTCTTCTTAATTTGACATGATTGCTGGAACTCAGCGATTACACTGGGCGCTGTGGTAGCGCTTTATTTAAAAATTTAGATAAATAAGTCATTTTTTACTGTGGGACCAATCCTAGCCGTTAGCGCGCGCTGAAGAAATAGAGACAGTTTCAAAAACTACATTTCATTGACTTTCTAACGGTATCAGTCCGTTTGAGTTACAACGGTTGCGTCACATATTCGTACCAACATGTATTTAGCGATATTTTTCTGATATTACTAGGTTGCATCGCTTTTAACAGTGAAACGATTGACTGTGGGACTTAATTGAACTGATTTTGGACTTTGACCTTATAAATGTGATAAATGAGACAATTGGACTCCAAGAAATAACATTCTTCTTAATTTGACATGATTGCTGGAACTCAGCGATTACACTGGGCGCTGTGGTAGCGCTTTATTTAAAAATTTAGATAAATAAGTCATTTTTTACTGTGGGACCAATCCTAGCCGTTAGCGCGCGCTGAAGAAATAGAGACAGTTTCAAAAACTACATTTCATTGACTTTCTAACGGTATCAGTCCGTTTGAGTTACAACGGTTGCGTCACATATTCGTACCAACATGTATTTAGCGATATTTTTCTGATATTACTAGGTTGCATCGCTTTTAACAGTGAAACGATTGACTGTGGGACTTAATTGAACTGATTTTGGACTTTGACCTTATAAATGTGATAAATGAGACAATTGGACTCCAAGAAATAACATTCTTCTTAATTTGACATGATTGCTGGAACTCAGCGATTACACTGGGCGCTGTGGTAGCGCTTTATTTAAAAATTTAGATAAATAAGTCATTTTTTACTGTGGGACCAATCCTAGCCGTTAGCGCGCGCTGAAGAAATAGAGACAGTTTCAAAAACTACATTTCATTGACTTTCTAACGGTATCAGTCCGTTTGAGTTACAACGGTTGCGTCACATATTCGTACCAACATGTATTTAGCGATATTTTTCTGATATTACTAGGTTGCATCGCTTTTAACAGTGAAACGATTGACTGTGGGACTTAATTGAACTGATTTTGGACTTTGACCTTATAAATGTGATAAATGAGACAATTGGACTCCAAGAAATAACATTCTTCTTAATTTGACATGATTGCTGGAACTCAGCGATTACACTGGGCGCTGTGGTAGCGCTTTATTTAAAAATTTAGATAAATAAGTCATTTTTTACTGTGGGACCAATCCTAGCCGTTAGCGCGCTGAAGAAATAGAGACAGTTTCAAAAACTACATTTCATTGACTTTCTAACGGTATCAGTCCGTTTGAGTTACAACGGTTGCGTCACATATTCGTACCAACATGTATTTAGCGATATTTTTCTGATATTACTAGGTTGCATCGCTTTTAACAGTGAAACGATTGACTGTGGGACTTAATTGAACTGATTTTGGACTTTGACCTTATAAATGTGATAAATGAGACAATTGGACTCCAAGAAATAACATTCTTCTTAATTTGACATGATTGCTGGAACTCAGCGATTACACTGGGCGCTGTGGTAGCGCTTTTTTAAAAAAAAAAAGATAAATAAGTCATTTTTTACTGTGGGACCAATCCTAGCCGTTAGCGCGCGCTGAAGAAATAGAGACAGTTTCAAAAACTACATTTCATTGACTTTCTAACGGTATCAGTCCGTTTGAGTTACAACGGTTGCGTCACATATTCGTACCAACATGTATTTAGCGATATTTTTCTGATATTACTAGGTTGCATCGCTTTTAACAGTGAAACGATTGACTGTGGGACTTAATTGAACTGATTTTGGACTTTGACCTTATAAATGTGATAAATGAGACAATTGGACTCCAAGAAATAACATTCTTCTTAATTTGACATGATTGCTGGAACTCAGCGATTACACTGGGCGCTGTGGTAGCGCTTTATTTAAAAATTTAGATAAATAAGTCATTTTTTACTGTGGGACCAATCCTAGCCGTTAGCGCGCGCTGAAGAAATAGAGACAGTTTCAAAAACTACATTTCATTGACTTTCTAACGGTATCAGTCCGTTTGAGTTACAACGGTTGCGTCACATATTCGTACCAACATGTATTTAGCGATATTTTTCTGATATTACTAGGTTGCATCGCTTTTAACAGTGAAACGATTGACTGTGGGACTTAATTGAACTGATTTTGGACTTTGACCTTATAAATGTGATAAATGAGACAATTGGACTCCAAGAAATAACATTCTTCTTAATTTGACATGATTGCTGGAACTCAGCGATTACACTGGGCGCTGTGGTAGCGCTTTATTTAAAAATTTAGATAAATAAGTCATTTTTTACTGTGGGACCAATCCTAGCCGTTAGCGCGCGCTGAAGAAATAGAGACAGTTTCAAAAACTACATTTCATTGACTTTCTAACGGTATCAGTCCGTTTGAGTTACAACGGTTGCGTCACATATTCGTACCAACATGTATTTAGCGATATTTTTCTGATATTACTAGGTTGCATCGCTTTTAACAGTGAAACGATTGACTGTGGGACTTAATTGAACTGATTTTGGACTTTGACCTTATAAATGTGATAAATGAGACAATTGGACTCCAAGAAATAACATTCTTCTTAATTTGACATGATTGCTGGAACTCAGCGATTACACTGGGCGCTGTGGTAGCGCTTTATTTAAAAATTTAGATAAATAAGTCATTTTTTACTGTGGGACCAATCCTAGCCGTTAGCGCGCGCTGAAGAAATAGAGACAGTTTCAAAAACTACATTTCATTGACTTTCTAACGGTATCAGTCCGTTTGAGTTACAACGGTTGCGTCACATATTCGTACCAACATGTATTTAGCGATATTTTTCTGATATTACTAGGTTGCATCGCTTTTAACAGTGAAACGATTGACTGTGGGACTTAATTGAACTGATTTTGGACTTTGACCTTATAAATGTGATAAATGAGACAATTGGACTCCAAGAAATAACATTCTTCTTAATTTGACATGATTGCTGGAACTCAGCGATTACACTGGGCGCTGTGGTAGCGCTTTATTTAAAAATTTAGATAAATAAGTCATTTTTTACTGTGGGACCAATCCTAGCCGTTAGCGCGCGCTGAAGAAATAGAGACAGTTTCAAAAACTACATTTCATTGACTTTCTAACGGTATCAGTCCGTTTGAGTTACAACGGTTGCGTCACATATTCGTACCAACATGTATTTAGCGATATTTTTCTGATATTACTAGGTTGCATCGCTTTTAACAGTGAAACGATTGACTGTGGGACTTAATTGAACTGATTTTGGACTTTGACCTTATAAATGTGATAAATGAGACAATTGGACTCCAAGAAATAACATTCTTCTTAATTTGACATGATTGCTGGAACTCAGCGATTACACTGGGCGCTGTGGTAGCGCTTTATTTAAAAATTTAGATAAATAAGTCATTTTTTACTGTGGGACCAATCCTAGCCGTTAGCGCGCGCTGAAGAAATAGAGACAGTTTCAAAAACTACATTTCATTGACTTTCTAACGGTATCAGTCCGTTTGAGTTACAACGGTTGCGTCACATATTCGTACCAACATGTATTTAGCGATATTTTTCTGATATTACTAGGTTGCATCGCTTTTAACAGTGAAACGATTGACTGTGGGACTTAATTGAACTGATTTTGGACTTTGACCTTATAAATGTGATAAATGAGACAATTGGACTCCAAGAAATAACATTCTTCTTAATTTGACATGATTGCTGGAACTCAGCGATTACACTGGGCGCTGTGGTAGCGCTTTATTTAAAAATTTAGATAAATAAGTCATTTTTTACTGTGGGACCAATCCTAGCCGTTAGCGCGCGCTGAAGAAATAGAGACAGTTTCAAAAACTACATTTCATTGACTTTCTAACGGTATCAGTCCGTTTGAGTTACAACGGTTGCGTCACATATTCGTACCAACATGTATTTAGCGATATTTTTCTGATATTACTAGGTTGCATCGCTTTTAACAGTGAAACGATTGACTGTGGGACTTAATTGAACTGATTTTGGACTTTGACCTTATAAATGTGATAAATGAGACAATTGGACTCCAAGAAATAACATTCTTCTTAATTTGACATGATTGCTGGAACTCAGCGATTACACTGGGCGCTGTGGTAGCGCTTTATTTAAAAATTTAGATAAATAAGTCATTTTTTACTGTGGGACCAATCCTAGCCGTTAGCGCGCGCTGAAGAAATAGAGACAGTTTCAAAAACTACATTTCATTGACTTTCTAACGGTATCAGTCCGTTTGAGTTACAACGGTTGCGTCACATATTCGTACCAACATGTATTTAGCGATATTTTTCTGATATTACTAGGTTGCATCGCTTTTAACAGTGAAACGATTGACTGTGGGACTTAATTGAACTGATTTTGGACTTTGACCTTATAAATGTGATAAATGAGACAATTGGACTCCAAGAAATAACATTCTTCTTAATTTGACATGATTGCTGGAACTCAGCGATTACACTGGGCGCTGTGGTAGCGCTTTATTTAAAAATTTAGATAAATAAGTCATTTTTTACTGTGGGACCAATCCTAGCCGTTAGCGCGCTGAAGAAATAGAGACAGTTTCAAAAACTACATTTCATTGACTTTCTAACGGTATCAGTCCGTTTGAGTTACAACGGTTGCGTCACATATTCGTACCAACATGTATTTAGCGATATTTTTCTGATATTACTAGGTTGCATCGCTTTTAACAGTGAAACGATTGACTGTGGGACTTAATTGAACTGATTTTGGACTTTGACCTTATAAATGTGATAAATGAGACAATTGGACTCCAAGAAATAACATTCTTCTTAATTTGACATGATTGCTGGAACTCAGCGATTACACTGGGCGCTGTGGTAGCGCTTTATTTAAAAATTTAGATAAATAAGTCATTTTTTACTGTGGGACCAATCCTAGCCGTTAGCGCGCGCTGAAGAAATAGAGACAGTTTCAAAAACTACATTTCATTGACTTTCTAACGGTATCAGTCCGTTTGAGTTACAACGGTTGCGTCACATATTCGTACCAACATGTATTTAGCGATATTTTTCTGATATTACTAGGTTGCATCGCTTTTAACAGTGAAACGATTGACTGTGGGACTTAATTGAACTGATTTTGGACTTTGACCTTATAAATGTGATAAATGAGACAATTGGACTCCAAGAAATAACATTCTTCTTAATTTGACATGATTGCTGGAACTCAGCGATTACACTGGGCGCTGTGGTAGCGCTTTATTTAAAAATTTAGATAAATAAGTCATTTTTTACTGTGGGACCAATCCTAGCCGTTAGCGCGCTGAAGAAATAGAGACAGTTTCAAAAACTACATTTCATTGACTTTCTAACGGTATCAGTCCGTTTGAGTTACAACGGTTGCGTCACATATTCGTACCAACATGTATTTAGCGATATTTTTCTGATATTACTAGGTTGCATCGCTTTTAACAGTGAAACGATTGACTGTGGGACTTAATTGAACTGATTTTGGACTTTGACCTTATAAATGTGATAAATGACACAATTGGACTCCAAGAAATAACATTCTTCTTAATTTGACATGATTGCTGGAACTCAGCATTACACTGGGCGCTGTGGTAGCGCTTTATTTAAAATTTAGATAAATAAGTCATTTTTTACTGTGGGACCAATCCTAGCCGTTAGCGCGCGCTGAAGAAATAGAGACAGTTTCAAAAACTACATTTCATTGACTTTCTAACGGTATCAGTCCGTTTGAGTTACAACGGTTGCGTCACATATTCGTACCAACATGTATTTAGCGATATTTTTCTGATATTACTAGGTTGCATCGCTTTTAACAGTGAAACGATTGACTGTGGGACTTAATTGAACTGATTTTGGACTTTGACCTTATAAATGTGATAAATGAGACAATTGGACTCCAAGAAATAACATTCTTCTTAATTTGACATGATTGCTGGAACTCAGCATTACACTGGGCGCTGTGGTAGCGCTTTATTTAAAAATTTAGATAAATAAGTCATTTTTTACTGTGGGACCAATCCTAGCCGTTAGCGCGCGCTGAAGAAATAGAGACAGTTTCAAAAACTACATTTCATTGACTTTCTAACGGTATCAGTCCGTTTGAGTTACAACGGTTGCGTCACATATTCGTACCAACATGTATTTAGCGATATTTTTCTGATATTACTAGGTTGCATCGCTTTTAACAGTGAAACGATTGACTGTGGGACTTAATTGAACTGATTTTGGACTTTGACCTTATAAATGTGATAAATGAGACAATTGGACTCCAAGAAATAACATTCTTCTTAATTTGACATGATTGCTGGAACTCAGCGATTACACTGGGCGCTGTGGTAGCGCTTTATTTAAAATTTATAAATAAGTCATTTTTTACTGTGGGAAATCCTAGCCGTTAGCGCGCTGAAGAAATAGAGACAGTTTCAAAAACTACATTTCATTGACTTTCTAACGGTATCAGTCCGTTTGAGTTACAACGGTTGCGTCACATATTCGTACCAACATGTATTTAGCGATATTTTTCTGATATTAGGTTGCATCGCTTTTAACAGTGAAACGATTGACTGTGGGACTTAATTGAACTGATTTTGGACTTTGACCTTATAAATGTGATAAATGACAATTGGACTCCAAGAAATAACATTCTTCTTAATTTGACATGATTGCTGGAACTCAGCGATTACACTGGGCGCTGTGGTAGCGCTTTATTTAAAATTTAGATAATAAGTCATTTTTTACTGTGGGACCAATCCTAGCCGTTAGCCGCGCTGAAGAAATAGAGACAGTTTCAAAAACTACATTTCATTGACTTTCTAAACGGTATCAGTCCGTTTGAGTTACAACGGTTGCGTCACATATTCGTACCAACATGTATTTAGCGATATTTTTCTGATATTACTAGGTTGCATCGCTTTTAACAGTGAAACGATTGACTGTGGGACTTAATTGAACTGATTTGGACTTTGACCTTATAAATGTGATAAATGAGACAATTGGACAAGAAATAACATTCTTCTTAATTTGACATGATTGCTGGAACTCAGCAATTACACTGGGCGCTGTGGTAGCGCTTTATTTAAAAATTTAGATAAATAAGTCATTT
>JASGCC010002787.1:0-26736 GCA_030067915.1 Hydractinia echinata
TCTAGTTTGTGAAAAAATGATGAACTTTTGAGACATTCTAAAAAGTATCCTTTTTTAACTGTCTGATGTAAATATACAAGAAATGTTTCATTTCGAACGGTGACACACATTCGAACGAAAATTGTTTCTCAACGCGTCCAAATGATATACCATGAAGTAACGTGGAATATTTGATCATTGTCTTCTAAAAAGAAAATAATGAAAAAAATATTAAAACCTTAATAGAGAAAAAATAAAAGAATTATATTAAATTCATGTCCATCCTTACCTCACAAAAAAATTAGTTGATTGTGTTGAAATAAATTTTGTTCAATCTTCCGATTTTTTCCTTGACCTAAAAAATAATATTTATACGGTATAAGTTGTTATATATTTTCTTTACCGTTTTCCAATCATTCTTCTCAACTTATCTTTCATTCTCAACGGAATATTAATTTTTATTCTCACAATCACACTAGCTAGACTGGGTACGAGTTTGTGTTATATCCGCAAGCTTACTTTCAATGGAATTCAATTACAATTTATAACACCAGTTCTAACTTTCTTTTCATGAGCACGAGCCTGAGTACAAAGCAGTGAATATTTTACTATTCAAATTTAAGCATTTCTTTATTTAATATTTTATAATTATGTTTCATATCTTTTCCATGTTATTTCGTAAAGTAAAAATTTAACATCAAAAGAATAAACAAAACAATTTTCAAAATGCACGGTAGGCTGAGTACGAAGTTGTGTTTGTTTTTACTGTTTAAATTTAATTATATCTTTATTTTATATTTGATAGAGTTTCATATCTTTTCCATGTTATTTCGAAAAACAAAAATTTAACATCAGAAGAATAAACATAAAGATTTTTAAAATGTACGGTAGTCTGAGTACGAGATTGCATTTGTGTTTTACTGTTTAAATTTAATTATATCTTTATTTTATATTTGATAGAGTTTCATATCTTTTCCATGTTATTTCGTAAAGTAAAAATTTAACATCAAAAGAATAAACATAGAAATTTTTAAAGCACACGGTAGTCTGAGTACGAAGTTGCATTTGTGTTTTACTATTTAAATTTAATTATTTCTTTATTTTATACTTTATAATTATGTTTCATATCTTTTCCATGTTATTTCGTAAAGTAAAAATTTAACATCAAAAGAATAAACATAGAAATTTTTAAAGCACACGATAGTCTGAGTACGAGGTTGCGAATGATTTTAATATTTAAATTGAATTATTTCTTTATTTTATACTTTATAATTATGTTTCATATCTTTTCCATGTTATTTCGTAAAGTAAAAATTTAACATCAAAAGAATAAACATACCAATTTTCAAAATACACGGTAGTCTGAGTACGAAGTTGTGTTTGTTTTTACTGTTTAAATTTAATTATATCTTTTAAACATACCAATTTTAAAAATGCACGGTAGTCTGAGTACGAGGTTGCGAATGTTTTTACTATTTAAATTTAATTATTTCTTTATTTTATATTTTATAATTACCTTCCGTAATTTCTTATATATTTACAGTTTATAATTGTTTAAATATTTTTACTTACCTACTCAATATTACTTTCAATTAATAATTTATTCATTTATAAATATTAAAAACTTACTTTCAATTAATAATTTATCGTTTATAAATATTAAAAACTTACTTTTCGTAATCTTTAATCATCCTTCTTATTTCGTCACGATTTTGTTTATTCTCCAAACTTCCAGCTATATCATACGCAGTTCGTCCATTAACATGTTTAACCGCCACATCAATATTATTATGACGTAACAAAACATCAACACATGGGATGTAACCATAACATGCAGCATAATATAATGGTGTTCTGTTGTTAACACCTCCACGGTTGATGTTTGTTACGTCATGACGACATAACGTGTCTAATATTTTGTGACGATTATGAATTGCTGCGAAATGATAAGCGTTCCAGTTGTATTGAGACATCGCCCAAACATCACATCCATATTTGATGAAAATGTTCACTATTGATGAATAGTCGGTGTAAATTGGTGTCATCATCAATAGTGTACGTTCATTTCCATCTTTCATATGGACGATGTCTGGGTGGATAGAGAGAAGTCTTTTTAACTCAATGGTATTATCGTTTCTGATAATTTTCACGATATCTAAAAGTAAAAAATAAATAAAAAGTATATTTGTTGATTCATAATACGTTTCACGATATTTAAATATACAAAAATAATTATTCAACAAAATATTAATATGTAAATGATATAGCGTAAATATAACCAAATAATATTTGTTTTAAAAAATGAGACATATTAAGATGAAATTGTTTATTGTAAGAAATTAAAGTATTTTGCGAGCTTAAAAAGATTAAAAAAAGGATGTTAACATATGGATGTTAACATATTGTACATTTACAAATAAAATACAACTATGAATAAAAAACACTTAAAATTTGGGTGGTGAATACATCAATAAATTACATTAAACGAAAGTGTAGAAACTTTTATTTTTTATATATATTTTGTAAACTGTAGAATACTAACAATTAAAAAATAAATTTCAAACATCTAAAAAGATTTAAAATTAAAGTTTCACAAAAAAACTGTTTATGACGTCATCATGTATAGGATAATCTGCATTAGGAGACAGTTTATGATAAACTTAAAAACACACAAATATATGACGTCAGCGTTTTTTCCAATTGATATGTTTGTCAAGAACAAAAAGAATAAATTCAAAATTTTTAAAAATGTTAGCTACCAAACGTAAATTCTTACCGGAAAAAATGTTCGATTAATATAATTCCCATATAATAACAAAAAGTTATGATTATTTTAAAGCATTGTTTTTTATGAGAAGTACACTGATTTAATATTTTCTCGTATCTTGATGTGTTGTTGTCGTGCAAGATTTACTGAATGAATAACTGTGTGTTAAGGCTTTTTTTAAGTCGTTTGCATCGAACTTTTAGGCACACTTGGAAGGTATTCGAAATGAATCGCTACATTTTTTGAGACGTGTGTCGTGCATTATTTTTATCAAGGGTTATAATTAAACTCAAAATAAAATTCATAGTATAAGTACTAACATTGTCAAAAAATATAATTTGCATTGACTGAGGGAACATAATATTTTTTGATTTGATGACAATTTATTGGTAGACGTGGCCTGCTTTCTCGTTTGTCATGTAAACACTATTTTTATCAGAAATAAACACGAAATTTGACTTCAGCCTGAAGTTTTCTTATTTTTTTTAATATGTTTAGCCTCAATTATTCGTGTTGTTTTTTATTTTTATACTTGGGACATTTTCATTAAATTTTACGGTATCTTAACATTGATTGTGTGAAAATTTCTGCCTAGAAAGATTATTATTTTCTTCAAGAACAAAAATTAAATCATTAGACTTTCAGTCATTGTTATTTTTTTTGGCTTTATTTTTCACCCATTCGCAGTCTTATTGTTCTTACATATGTTCTAAAAAATCATAGTTAACTCAATGGCATAATTATTTGGTTCTTGGAAATACTAAAGAAGCGTTTAAAAGTGGGAGGTTTTTAAAGGTAGGTTTGTGTGTACTTATTAAAGCCGCGATTACTATAACATGAATCAACCAAAACCCACCAGAACAGAGGAAGAACCAACCAAAACTCACGAGGACTAATCATTAACTGACTAAACTGAGAAGAAAATGGCCCCAAAGCGACCTTATAAGTATTCCAGCTAGTTTTTGGAAAGCCTCGTTAAATAGGACTGGCGACAAAAAGGCCATTTTTGGGAATAAAAAAAAACAGCTTTGCTTTACAAAAGGTTCTATTTCTCTTCACTCAACAAAATAACACGAAGTTGAAAACCCACTTGCACTTTTTCACTTCTTAAGGAGCGTATTACAACTGTTTTAATGACGTATCCTTATACGAAAATCTTGATGGAAAAACTGGAAACTGACAAATTTTTGTTTTCATAAAAAACTTAGTAACCGACTTAAAAATACGCTTCTGACTATGGAAACCATGTTTTTAAGAAACATTTAACTTTCGAAAATCCTTAATTTTATTGAAACAAAACCTATTTGTATCCTCTTAAAACGTTATCTGTCGTAGTAAATATCAAGTAACGAATTTTGAAAAATTTTGTTTTCCACGTGGCGACCGTTTTAACACAGGTCTCAACCATGTTTTTAAGTAACTCCTAATTTGAGTTAATTAGTCAAATTAATTAATGGGCCGAATTTCACGAAACAAATACCTTTTAACCCTATTCGGTCCGGGGGGGGGGGGGGGGGGGGGGGGGGGTGGATTCCGCCCCCCCCCTGACGGTTTTTTTTAATAAACTCCTTATTACTTTGTTATATGGCTATGATAGTTACTGAGTTTCAATAATTATCTATTAGACACATGCATGCTAAATTTTTAGGTCCCATACCTTTCGGAGGCTTTGATATTGGATATTACTCGAAACTACCCCTAAAAATCTCTATGAAACCCTTATAAAAGGGAAAATATAATAACACTTGTTAGGATTATCCTTGGAACTTGAAACTTACAATACAACTTTGCTTCGTCAAGAAGAATCTTTTTGCATGTTTTGGTCACGTGATTAATCCGATTTTTTCGGATTAAACCCGAAAATCGGAAAAAAGCGGATTTTCGGGCAATATTTGGCAATTTTTCATACGATTTATGTAAAAACCGGAAAATATGTTAAATAACTTTTATTTAGCTTTCAGAAACTTCAAACAGAATGTAAAAATTCGCTTTAGAACTAAAGTAATTGAATTTTAAGCAGATAGTGGTATTTTGAACAAATTTCAAGCTTTTGATGACGTCACAGAAAATGTGCTGACGCAAGCAAAAATTAATTGCTACCATTTTGTTCCTTTTGTGACGTACTATAAGTGTGCCAAGTTTGATTCAATTTGGACAAGCCTATGAAAAGTTATTGAGGGGGGGGCGGATTCCGCCCTCCCCGGTCATAATATGTTCGAAAAACCCCGGACCGAATAGGGTTAAAGTGCGTAAAGTTCCAATCAGCAAATTTTGAAAAAAAGTTGTTTTTCAACATGCTGGCCATTCACCGAACACCGAGTTTATATGGCGGAAGGGAAAATTTTGAAATCCGCGTAGTTATGGCCTGGCGGTAAATTTAGGCGGGCGTTATCAGGGCCGATAAGGTATATCGAGGCTTTTCCAAATGAAATTTTTTTAACAAAATTCTTAGTATTGTAGATAGTGTAGTATTGGATTTGGCGGATATTTTGACTTGGCAATATTGAGATTGGGGAAGTGTGTGTGACAAACACAAATTCCATGTAAATTTATGATTTCTCTCAAAATATTTATCCACGATCTTCACAATTGTTATTAGACTTTTTTGACGTTTTTGAGTCCTCTTTTACGAAAGTTTTCCTGTTTGATTTGATCAATTTGCAGAATAACCCCTGCAATTTGCAACCTCGTTCTCAGCAACTGTTTTTTTTTTTTTGTATGAGGACGGCGAGAAGAACTCGTACTGCCGTCCCTATGTCAAAAAAGATACAAAATGTCTTGAGTAGCAGGACATGTTCCGAGTGTGTTGTAATTTCTGTGAACTTGAAAAATACAACCTCGTTCTTAGGCCTATTTGATTTTGTGGTTATTGTCTTTTTTTTTTTGTTTATATCATTTTAGATCTTCTAGGCAGTTTATTTTTTATTTTTTTATCCAAATACAAGACACAAAATGTCAGCACCCGCTTGACTGTGCGAAGTTAGGTCTAGAAGTAAATACCAACATAACACCACAAATTAGCCTTAGTAAAAAACAAGAAAACAGTATTAAAGGGCGGCATACGAGAAAACTGGCACCCGTGATCCATAGATCCTAAAATGTTTAGCCCGGAAACGTGGAGAAAATTTGTGATTTAAAACAATTACGAAGACCAGATGAGAGGGATTTTCACGCGACTTTGTTTTGTGCAATGGTTTGTTCATTCTTGAAAAAGTTAAATAGATACGAAAAAGCTGTTGCGTTTTGCTAATATAAATTTTCAGACATAAACTTTCGCGAAAAGAACCAAAATACCCGAAAAACGACAAGGGTTTGACCATCGAAATCTTTTTGATTGAAAAAGTTTCTGCACCTAAAGTAGTGGACAGGTTTATACTCACGCAATTAAGATCTTAGTTTTGGCAATATCCCAGTTGTGACGTTTCTATCGAATAAATTGTAATAAAAAACCGTGTATTACGAAGGAATGGAATGTAAAAGAAATGCATTTGCAATCTTACATATCGCATTTTTTAATTCAAACTCTTTCAAAGTAGCAACACTTTTAAGATAAGTATTTCTCATATCTACTTATTATTATTCTAGTCAATGCATTTGACAACTCTGCCACTTCCTGCGCGATTGAAACAGTTCGACACAAGTCTTGGGAACGTTCAAACGGATAAAAAACCATCCGTCAAGTATTTTTTTTTTAATTTTGTTCTTCTTTTTTCACAACGTAACCTAAGACAGCAAGAAATTAATGACACAAAACTACGGAAAACGATATAAAACCTTACCTTTGAAAGCATCTAATGAATTCTTTTTAAAACTAAAATATATAAAAAAAATTCAGTAAATAAGTAGCATGTAATGTTACTAGTATTTTGAGATACGGTGACTGTCGTCTTCACACGACCATTACATAACTAAAAATTTACAACAATTGGATAGTGACTTTAATAATGCGCTAGTGCCAAAAATAACTTCGGAACAAGGATTAGCCGGAATTGAAATTTATTTTTTTATTTTTTCGGAAGTATATACTGTAATTGTCATTTAAATTTGTGAAAAGTTAGTACTTACTGAAAATATTCGACTATTTTATCATCTGAATGATTCAAATTACTAACAGCAGTCACGGAAAATTTATAGTTGCGGTAAAGTTTCAAGTTCTTTACTGTGCATGTTGATTGACGAGTTCGACATACTTCATACCAGTCACTGTTACTGTCCGTTTCTTTTGCACGCACAATGTAAGTAAAACCTTCAGCCTTCCAAGCCAACGAACATTCTCTTTCGTTCTTGTATGAAGCTTGCAAATTTGTAACTGAATCTGTACTTTGGAGCCTATAAATGAGCGAGATAAATGTACTTATACTATTATTTAAGTCGTTTGTATCTGCACTACGTTAACCAGTGCTATATTCTCAAGCAATAGAGGCTGTAACTAAAAAATAAATATGCCACATTCATGTTGTGCTTATAAACTACAAAGATCTACTACTTTCAGAGTGTTTTTGTAGACAAAAATATCTCACGACGCCTTGGAAATGCTTTGAGAAAGGCTATAAAACTGTAAATATTATAGCGCGAAATTTTGTTGTGATCATAGGAGCAAATCTCTGATTTTAATACCAAATTATTGGAGTGTTTGTAGTATTAATATTTCCATAAAAACATTAATTTTACGACAGATGAAAGTATTTGTTCAGGTTTCCTTCACCCAAAAACAACACGAAAAAGAGTTTTTGTCAATGAAACATAAACAGGAAAGATACTACTTCTGCTATTACATCAAAGTCCTTATATAGTATTTTCATTTTTTGATAATGATTCCCGGCATAAATCACCTTAAATTTGTATTTTGATAAAGGCCCTATTTAATACGAGAATTTATTTTCAAACATATATTCTGTCCTAGTTGCTACATTATTCTGAAAGCAGCATATCATTATTCTTTTACTAGTCGATAAGTCCCGTGGAGAAATCCACTTAGTCAGAAGGAGGATGAAAAATATGTTGTTTTAGATGTTTTACTGACGTTAGCAGTACACATAAAATAAATTAGCGAGTTTTAGTTTATTATTTGTCTGTAATGTGGTTAAAACGCTGATTAAAATAATGTATAGGATTATGCGCTTCTAACGAACGGTTAAAGAGATACAACGGTTTAAAAATTTGCCCGCAAAGTAGAAATTTATTTTATTTGAAATTCATATACCCGTTACCTTCATCGTATAAATCTTAAAACGCTGATCAAAAAAATGTATAGGATCATGTACTTTGGACAAACGGTTACGGAAATATTGTGGTTTAAAGGTTTTTTGATAACGTCATCAACCCGTTCAATACGAATCGGATTCGGGGACCCAGGTTTGGGAAACTTACCCAAATTGGTCTCAGGTGGTCCCTAGTTACCCACGCCGTGAAAATTGACTGACGTCACCACCTCATTTCCAAGTTATTTGGCCTCAAAATTTTAAGTGCTCTGTAACGCCTTCACTAATGTTAATATACTTCCCTTTTGACGTTAACATTATTTTAACATCAAAGTTTTGTAAATTACGGAACAATTTTATAGGTGATGTTTTATAGACTTATCAAAGAAAATTGTGAAAAATATAATCCACTTTGCAAAAGTGACAGACAGACACACGGAAGCTCCGTATTATTATAAAAGAAAAATCCTATTTAAAGTGCTAAATTTCTACTAAAAGATTGTCTCCTGCTAAGGAGATTGTCTGCAACTACCACACTACCAGACACGTGGAGCCTCTTTTCTTATTTTTTCTGATTTTCCAAACATCGATTTTTTACCCCATATTTGTGTTTGAAGTTCTTGATAGAAGGTTTTAATAGAAATAAAAAGGTGCAGTAATAAAGCCATCATATTTTTATTTGTTTAAAGTCGCATAACTTTGTTTTTCGCTAGAATTAATTCTTTGAACTTGTTTATAATTATAAGAAGTTAAATCTAGCCCATGGAAAACCGACGGATACTATGAAAAGAACAGTGAGTGCTAATGGGCGAGATGTTAGAACAAAGTAAAATACTTACAGTTTAAATACAGTTATATCAGCACCTTTATTATGCATTGATTCAACAACTGTCACTTCATTTCTTTTTAGATAATCCATATATTCTCCGTATTGTTTGGAACAGATGTTTATTTTGCAGCTATCAGATATTAAGCTAGTATCTTTATCCATGGAAACACTGCTCCATTGTTCAAATTTAAGAAGATTTTTTTGCTTAATATTATCAAATATCTGAGCAAAGCATTCTTCTCCCAACCTCCACCTCTGAAACCAATACGGAAACCATCTCTCACTAAATGTAGCGCTCTTTCCAGCATGGATTCCAACAATAATTAACCCCGAGTGACTTCTCGTCATACATTCAAGTGCTAAATGCTTAAGTTTACGAGCAGCTGGATCAATACACATCACAACTTGATCAGCTTCTCTACCACGACAGCCAGCATAATTCGTCAGCGTGCATTGACTCTGGAAAGGAAAAGCAACATGCACTCCATTCTTATCTTTTGGTCGCCAGTCTGAATATTCGATAAATTCGATGAAATCAACCTTAAGAAGTATAAGGACATTTTTCATCACAAAATAATGTAAGTATTCGTTGCACAGAACAAGCCGTCTTGCATTGACCGAAGAAAATGAATTTTCAAGTATGGTGGCTAATTTTGAAATTAAGTCATGTTCTAGTTTTATGTGCGACTGATTTTGATTTAAAAATGTCACATATCTTGGAACACTGCCTGTTATGTTGTGACCAATACAGCTTGTTTCAGGATAATAAAACTGAGTTACTGTCTTCTTAGACTTGTCCAGTGGAAGTTGAGATAGGCTGGCCGCAACAACATCTAAATCAACTGGTGTTTCAATCGATGATTTATTATCTGCATCAGCGCTAGGTTTTATTGATGCAATTTCAGATTCTTTAACGCGAGATTCAGTTCCACCAGATGAGCTTTCAGGTATGTTTAGTTCACTTGATTCTTGGGTCGTTGTTGCTTCTTCATTTCTCCTTGGATTTATTTGAATTGAGTCAGTTTCTGGTGTTTTCGATTTCATTAGGTTTGGCTGCTTCGGTTGATATATTATAGTACGCTCTTTGCATAACATATCTTCAATAGCTTTGGTCAGTTTGAAGATATTTTCCGTTGTTCTCATACATTTGGTTAGCCTAAACATTTTCATATCTGTTTTGCCATATAGATAGTTTTCATGAGGTTCTTCATTTCCTTTGTAAACAAAAGTTCGTTTTTTACTTAGTGAATGGGGCAATATGGTGATAAAAGAACCTGTCAATTCCTTTCTCGTCAGTGTTTTTCTCAAATCGTTCGCTGCAGTAAGGTTGAGCTGCTCACCATTAAATTCATCAACAATTAGATGAATTACTGTTTCTGCATACTTTCGAAGTAACTCAGTAATGAGAAGTGATAATGAAGGTACACTTGTTAGGTTTAAATGTCCACACATTTCATTAATGCTAAATACATGGATTTTTACTAAATCATTTGTTGAAATAGTTTGAACAAGTGTTTTTACGTCATTGACTAACATACTATTTATTTCCCAGCAGATATAAAATATTACCGTCGTTTTGTCAGCAAATTCAACAAGATCTTTAATCTGATAAAGTGCTATTAATGATTTACCAGATCCAAAATTGCCAAATATGATTTTCTTCTTCTCGTCGCTGTACAATATTTTCAGCTGCTCAGTATTCAGCATCAGCGATTGAATTTGCTCCTCTGGTTGAGCTTTTATTGGTGGTACGTGACTTCTAATAGTTTTTCTTGTTGCAAGGAAACCAAATATGTTGCTTAACACCTTCATAAATGTTGAATTACTTCCATTGCTGTTTTCGACGCCATGACAAAGTGTATGTAAAATTTTGTCCAACCAAACTTTCAGGCTTTCCACATCTTTTAGGTCATTCTTGTATATGATGAGACATTTTCCACAGAGACAAGCGTTTTCACCATGGGAAAGATTCGGTGCTGCAATAATGTTAAAGAAAATTCTCTTCTGAAGTTTCAGTAGGCTTTTGTTTAGAACAAGCAAGGATTTTATATCATTTTCGCCAGCCATTATTTCATCTTCCAGATCACATGAGGTTTTAGATTCTGTATATCTGATGTTAAAGAAAATTACAGGGTTAGGATAAATAACTAGTATTCTTTTCTGGTAATTTCCAAGATTTGATATTCTATCTTCCTTTAAAAATTTTAGATGATCCTCAGTATTGTAATTTGTGATCACACCAACATTTTCTTTTTCAATTAAAGCGTTTTTGAGTAGGTAAGCCAACTCAGATATCTTGTTTCCCTTTCTGTATGGCGGAAATTGTATGGCTTCTATTATGTGCTTGGCATCTTGTAAAGAAAAATACACGAGGAGATAATTCCAACATGACTGATACCATTCCTCGCGTGTAACGGTCGTTCTATGCTCTCCTCCATTAGAATTATATTCTAAATAAGCACTTGGTTCAACGAGATTTTGTATCTTATGGATAAATTCTAAAATATCTGCATACCCATGCGTCACAATTTGAATATTTTCGGGTTTATTTGTGTAAAGATGAGGAGTGTCTATAAACAAATAAAGATACAATGTCAAACTCAGTTTGTCTTTACATTTTTGGTTGCGTAAAATTATTCATTTGGACTATCCCTACTTCATGGAAAAGATAATTAAGGCAATCTAATAATTTTCAAATCTCTTCTCACTGAAATAATTTAACTTTGTTTTATATGTTGAGTATTGTTTCTTTTCAACATTTTGTTTCTGGATTTTGTAAGTTGATATCAAAAATTAAATATAAAATTTTAAAGTTATTTTTTTTGACTATGCATGTATATTGTTAACAACACTAGATTTTAGAAATTAACCAGTGTAAATATGCTGAAAGTTATGTCTGTTTTATGCTGTTACATGAGTTATTTTCATTTCCATCCAACAGCATTAAAGATAATTTACTCCTATATATACAGAGGTGTGGCACACGAGGGCTAAAATATGCTCATATCAGCAGCAAAAATCTGAAAATCATAAGGCAGAACCACAGTTTTTTCAAAATTAACCAGGGTTCCTCCACGATGTCCATCATATTGGCTAGCGCTGAAACTTGTGAACGAGACGCGGTTGGAAGCTAAGAAATCGTGGCTTGGAACTGAAGACATGCAAAGAAATGCCATGAGTAGTGCAAGGGAAAGAAGAGGAAGTCTTAAGTAATTTTTTTTCATTGGATTTACAAGAATTTGAGGTACCCCACAATGAGAAGTAAAGAACAGAAACGCCTTTCTGATGTCTGATGATGAGAGATGGTCACATCTGGATAATATTTATTTTGTGATTTTAAGCTACCTAGCACCATGCCAGCACTCCAAGGGCACATTTGTTATTAAATAATTAAGGGATAAAGTGCAAGAGCTAAATATATTATTTATATGTAGCTAGCTACACAAAAGGTTTTTCAAGGTATTCTGTCATTTTAAATAAAGATAGCTAGCTAGCTATTTGAACCTCCCATAACAGTGAACAGTCAAGACTTGAGTATATAGCTAGTTAGGTATGCAAGGCATTGCATGTTGGTTAAATATGTTGTCACGACAAACAGAAACCTATATTTCATAAATAAATTTCTGCAAATGTTCAGGTTTCTTTTATCGAACGGGAACCTATTTTTCATAAATAATTTTTTGTAGATTTTCCGGTTTCTTTTATCGAACGGGAACCTATTTTTCATAAATAATTTTTTGTAGATTTTCAGGTTTCTTTTATCGAACGGGAACCTATTTTTCATAAATAATTTTTTGCATAGCCAGAAGTAATATTCACTTGGAGTGGGAAGACCTAAAGTCTCTGTCCAGGTTAAGACTTAGTAAAGGCTAAACTGTGTCACACGGAGGACACTTAGTGTAATGTGTTACAAATCCAGTGGAGCGCTTATAGCATTAAAGGTATAATATATTTTTCATAAACCAACATTCACAGGACTTATGATGAAGAATATTGTTACTTCTGCAAAGCAAATACAGTTGTTTAGCATTTTTCATTTTGCATAATAGGTTCCTGTGGATATTCAAAAATTAATTGTGAGTGGCACCAGGCTAAGCGATTAGTGCAAGTAAACGTGTTGCAGATCCAGGTGGACAAAAAAATAACTTTCTAACCACTTTGTATTTATACGGCATAAAATTTAGATTATGTATTTGGCACTGTGCTATAGAACCACATTCCCACTTTCTCTGAGCTGGATAAGGTATTTGGTCCTAAACCTGGGACACATTTTATCTGTTTGAATTATATTTAATCCTGAGAATCACTTTGAATGTTTTTTGTACACATGGCTTGTCAAAATTGATATGCTGTCAAAAACAGCTTATCGGTGTCTCCAAAAATGGCTAAACTGAGGAACTCATAAACTATGATAGTAGTAAAAAAATTTTTTGGGTTCATTTCATCAAACTGGTCTAAAAACATATAATACTAAGTTTCAAGTCATTATTTCAATTTTTACTGAAGTAATAGGACTTTTACTAAGTATAGTTTTAGCATAGTTTTTCATACCGCTGACACCAAAATGGATGCAGGGACTAATCGGTTTGAAATTAATTTATAATATTTTAATAACAAACTTTTTTCTCTTATGTGTTTTTATTTTCCCGCAAAAGTTGTTGCATAGCTTATGTATATGACATTAGGATAAGGATGAAAAAGTTACTGTGGGACATGGGTTTTAAACCTTAAAAATTTCCAGCGAGAAATTTGAAAACTAATAAATGACAAAATCGCAAAAGTTTATCTTAAAATTTTTTAATTTTTGTTAATGTGAAAGTAATCCACATGAAAAAGTTTCTGATGTTTTTTATGAAGAAATCTTCCATATTACCCATATGGGGTAACTTGATGAACAATGAATTTTCCCACAGGTGTTCTCAAATATGTGTGATATATATAATTTTAAAAACTGTGATGTAATTTTCCTCTTAAGTTTTGACTTTTAACCCAGGTAAAAAGCCCAGCCTTGTCATACTTAGTATAGCTAGCTAGAGCGAAAAAGTTTATTAAGTATTAAGTAATTAATGCTAGTTTAATCCTAAATCTAGATATAGGGTACCTGTAAGAACAACATCAAACAACGTCGAGGCTGTTCTTCTTCTTCTTCTATGCCTTTTCGATTTGTAAAAACAGTGTTTTATTTTGTGAACAAACCCAGTGGTATTTTTGTAATAAGTACCAAATTTTATGTGTGCATTTCTTGCGCTTATGAGTGTAACCAAAGTGCCCTGTACGTAAATCCAAAACATTTATGTCATTGGCTCACTCTTTACGAAGGACACCACGTAACAAAGAAACCGTGCTTTGCTATTTTCCGTAACCTACACCGAGATTTGGTTGTGATATATATCAGAATTAATTATCTTTAATATTCAACATAACATTGCTAAAATTGACAAAATCAAAGTAAAAACCAGTACCTTCTATTGGTACTAAAATGTGTGATTTAGGATCATCCAGTGTTGAAATTTCCAACTTGTCAATAAAAGTGCCATTCGTTTTAATTTTTATCCTCATCCCTGTCTCAGACGATTCTACTGTAACAAAATCTAAATTTTTGTTTAGATTCTTAATTCCTTCTTCTGAATGACGTTGAATCGTTATGTTGGGTATTGGGGAAGTTAATGTCAAGATGATATTTCCATCAAAATCTTTGTGTGTGCGAGTCCTAAAATAAATATGAAAATTTTATAAGAATAATAAAAAAAACAAGGCAAAAATATAATAACAAACATCGTAAATTAGTTTCTCTTACGAAAATTTAGATTTTTCAGTACTTTATTTAATTTAATTTTTTTAAGAATTTTCTTTTGTTAGGGTTATGGTTTTGACACTTACTGAGCTTTTGTATTTATTACACTCGTCCCGGAGGAGAGGAGTGTATTGGTTTCGGCTTGTGCGACCAAAAGTGACATGCGATCTGACCGAATATCGTAACTTACCCGCTCCCCCGCGCCATAATTCTTCTTTTTTTCCGCGACCCTATTTCCCGCTTCTTATCATGTTGTGCGTGTCTTAACCCGTATTTTGCAGACCACAGACCAGTCGTTTATGCATCGCTACCGCTGAAGTCGAAGCATGCGCTCTGCCCGCTGAGAATCGAAGCACTCTTAGCTGTGTTTTCACATTTCTACGAAATTCTTTTAAAAAATAGTAGCGGAATATAAATGAAGTATCGCTGGAATATTTATCTTGCTTTCATGCAATCTGCTATCTTGCTAGACTTACTGACCTACTGTTGTTGTACAAAGTGTGCCTAGTGTGTTGTTGTTCTGCAAAGTCTGCCTTCACTCACTGAAATTTAAAACTGCTAGATCGAGAAGACTTTCAATACCTGGGGAAGCTGCTTTAGGTACCAAGGTACGTCGTGCTGAATATTATTCATCATTCCATTGACTTAGTGTATTATTTTATTTCATGTAACTAGCTAATTATGTTTTTCTGCCATGTTTTTACAATATCTTCTTTCTTGCACAAACTTCTATTATTATTGTGCGGGGATATTGAATCTAATCCAGGTCCGGCTTACCATATTAAATCAGTTAATGGGTCATTTAATCAAGGCGACAAAAAGTTTGGTGAAACTGCTGGTATTCAGTGTATGTGCAATGCTCTTCTAGCTATATGTTGGTCCCAACTCAAAAGAATTTCTGTTTGGAAATCATTTGATTTAGATAACATCTTAGAACATGGCGATGCTAATTTTAAGCAGTCAAATTTCAACAGACCCATGGCATGTTATGAGTTACCAACATCTATCAATATTGATCGTTTTCAAATTGCTATAAGTCTCCTGAGTAGTACGTCAGCTCTTTTGGGTGATGAACATTACTTCTTAGCTCATGGACAAATGAATTCAGAAACAGTTGGTACTGGTTTAATATTTACCACAAGTGGTTACAGTGTTGCTATCATATGGGATAAAAATTACATTTATCTGTTTGACTCTCATAGCAGGGATGAAAGTGGTCAGATTTGTCAGAATGGCTTTTCTGTTCTTTTGATGTTTAGGAACTTTACAAACGTACAAAAGTACATTAAGGATTTGTATTTGAATAAAATGGAAAATTCTGTTGAAACGCAGTTTGAAATGCAGTATGTACAAGTTGTAGTGAGTGAGACTGTAGCACAATCAATTAATGTTAGTATAGCCAAATCCCGTAAAACTGCTCAAAAACAAAAATATGTCAGGAAAACAAGGTTATTTGTCAAAGACTCACATGAACCTCAATCAAAAAAGAAATGTGGCTGGTACATAGACGAAGCAATGGCTGAGAAAATAGAAAGGTTTAAAAGTGCTGTCAAAGAGGGACCAGTATTTATTTGTGTTGTATGTCATCGTTGCCATTACAGAAGATCTGTTGTTTTTTTCTCTTCCGAAAAGTATCCTATTGATCTGCAACTCCACACTGTCTTAAGTAATGATGGAATGTCCTATATTTGTAAATCATGTCATAAAAAGTTAGTGAAATCTCAAACCCCTTCACAAGCTGTCTGGAACAAATTAGAACTATATGATTTACCAGATGATTTAAAAAATTTAAATAGGCTAGAAAGAACTATTGTTGCGAGAAGAATATTATTTAAAAAAATAGCAATTATGCCTAAAGGTCAATCTCCTAAACTGAAAGGTAGCATTTGTAATGTTCCCATTGATTGCCAAAATGTTACTACTACATTGCCACACGGTGCAGATAGCAATGGCATATTAATGATAAAATTGAAACGGAAATTATCTTTTCGTGGGCATGTATATTTTGAACCTGTTAATCCACAGCGTGTGAAAGCAGCTCTGCTTTATTTGAAACAGCACAATCCCCTGTATGCAGATATAGTGATTGATGAAAGTCAAATTCCTGTATCTCTTACAAGCCTGAATGAACCTGAAGAAACAGAACATTTATCAAGTGACTCGCATAGAACCAGCATTGACCTTGAAGACATTGAAAACCCTTTAGACTTGCATAGGCTTGTCTCCAATGAAACTATGATGTTATCTAATGTACCTCAAGCAGAGGATTTTAGCATAGCACCAGGCGAAGGTGAGATACCACTTTCAATGTTACAGGATCTATACTGTGAAGAATTAGCACACCCTCATCTATTCCCAACAGGGAAATTTGGTTACAAAGCTGAACGTGATATTAAACTGAGTCCAGTAAAGTATTTTAACCAACGTCTCTTGAATTATACACAAAAGTTTGCGGAGGACTCTGATTATATATTTTATGCATTATCTACCATCCAACAACTCAATCTGAACAGCCAAATTAATATTGCCATGAAAAAAGTTTCAACTGTAATCTAATTGGTTCGTCATGCAACAGGCATTGTCATGTTGTTTGTTGAAGCAACTTTCGTACTTCCCTTCTGGAACTTCGCGACTGGCTAGAACAGTAGAAGCAACACAGACGGTAACCGGTATCGATGGAAGCGGTTATGGCTTAAGCAATCCCATCTATCAAAATATAAGTAATAGAATACTCATGAACATGCACATATACAGAAACGACGAGTGTTTCAAACCGTCAAGGTTTCTTGTTTATTTATGTATTAGGCACCCTCATGTCAAATATTTAAGTTCAATAAATTTTATAGCTTTATATATTGACTGTTGCTCGACACTACCATTAAAAATTTCTATAAAATCCATATAATCGGGACTTCCGTTAGGATTATCCCTAGGACTTACAAGACAACTTTATTTTGTCAAGGGGAATCTTTTTGATCACGTGATTAATCTGATTATCCAATTTTTTCAGATTTTTCAGTTTTTGCCTGGAAATCGGACAAAGCAGATTCTCGGGCAATTTTTAACCTTTATTCGTGCGAACATTGTAAAAACCGGAAAATATGTACAATAGTTTTTGTTTAGCTGTCAGAAACTTCTAACAGAATGAAAAATTGCACTCTAGATCATAAGTATTTGAATTTTAAGCAGATAGTGGTATAATAGACAAATTTCAAGCTTCTGATGACGTCACAGAAAACGTGCTGACGTAAGCAAAATTTATTGCTTTCACTTTGTTTATTTTATAAGCTGCTATAAGTTTGACTAATGTGTCATTAACTAATAAAAATGCATCCCAAAAAAGGGATGATGTGAACTATGACATAAATAAAATGGCAAGAACATGCTAAGTACTTGCTTTTAAATCAAATACAAACCTTAGTGTGTTGACAGAAGAAGAACCTAAGAAGCAATTAAAAAAAATACATTGCAACAATGTTACTTAAGTTTTTAAAGAAGATAACTTTTTATTTTTTTTTAACTTATTTATTGATGTTGATAAGACCATCAAAATAAGCGTTTAATACATAAGGTAGTTCTGATATCAAAAATGTTCGTAACACATAATAATAACAATGTAAGTCTTTAAAATTGTGCCAATAAAATATTTGTGTGCACGTATTATAAAAAATGATATTCCTTTTCGTAAAGGTTGTAGTGAAAATAAATACCGCTAATATAAAGGAGGAACCCAATCGTTGGGTTAGACAAACATATAAGGACAACAACAGTGTTTCTTTTAATCAGGAATGTTTTAGTCGCTTCCTTGTTAAACAAACTTTGTTTTCTGTTGACCTTGTAAGTATTTAAAATGTACTAATTTCATGTAAAATACTTTTAATAGCAAATTTTATACGAAAATGGTTCTTAAAATCAAAAATATATTTAAAAAAATCAAAGCTGTATCTAGAAATTAAGGGAGTAGCAGAACTTACCAGTACAGTTCTTTAGTATCTCATCTACATAAAAAAAGTACATATGAGTAAATGTTATATCAAAGTTATGATTGTAATATCATCTGATTGGGCAGAAACAAGACATGATTTTAGTAACTGGAATTTCAAATTGATACTTCAAAATACCAAACTTGGCTATTCATACCTTCAATTTCCTGTATTAATCTTTCCATAGAAAACAGTTCTAAAACAGATTTCAAATGACACCAACTTGGAGTTGCTGTTGAGATATCCCATGTTTCTAACACGGTCAGTAAAACACGTTGAATGTCCTTGGGATTATTTTCATAAATAGAAATTATTTGATTGTACGGGAGTAGAAAATGTGCTATTTCTCTCGTATGTGCGACTGCATTTGTTGATATCTTCTCATATATTTCATTTCTGTCCAATTTCTCTAATTGAATTGAATCAGCTAAAAAGAATGAAAATAATAAAAATATGACGTTAAAACCTCATTTCAGTTGCCGAATGACGTGGCGACAAATAAAGTTGTCGCGATTTAATTTCTGATTTACTCACAGCGTTTACCTGTTTAAAATTTAAATATGGTAGCATTAAATGTAAATACAGTCGACGCTCGTTATCTCGAACTCCCAAGGGACCGAAAGAAAAGTTCGAGATAACGAGCGTATTTCATGAAAAGTTCGAACTCAAGGGACCGAAGAAAAAGTTCGAGATAGAGAAAGTTCGAGATAACGGAGGTTCGAGATAATGAGCGTCGACTGTAAACACGGAAAAAAGTAAACAAAACGCGAAACAGAAGTATGAAACTTATTTTTATCTTTTAAAGAATTCTATATTGTAGATACAATAAAAACCTGTTTATAGAATATTCGATTTAAAAAATATATTTTTAGTTCGAATGTACGTTCCATATGGGAATAGATTCTGTTAAATATATTAATTCGGGCATATGACTTCACAATAAAAATAAGTACGAGAAGTTTGATTGATGCTGACATTTTTTTATTTTATTTTAACGGATATTTCGTCTTGTTCTCCGCGCGGTGGACGTTACCTTACCAACGGTATATAATTTAAATACCCTTGGGTTTGCCGTTATGTGTTATATGTTTTGTTAAGTATTGTTTTATACGTCCTCTGTGTATTATGTAGTTGTTGAAAATTATATTTAAAAAACTTGTGAGATAATTGTAACAATTTACGTTGATAATGTCTTGTAGTAACAAGACGAAATATCCGTTAAAATAAAATAAAAAAATGTCATCATCAAACTTCTCGTACTTATTTTGAATGGGAATAGATTCTATAAAGACATGGTCTCTACATCTGCTTTATAATTTTATATTTCTTGTCGTAAAATGCAGTACCTGGATAATAATCCATATAGTAACTGTTTATTTTGGGCCACACCTTCAAATATTGGCCTTTGTCACGTATTGCCCTCGCAAGCTCAGGCAAAACTTTGACGCCGGTTATTAACACCTAAAAATGATACCTGCCACACTGTTCTATTTTAAAAAGAAAATCATTTAAATTTGCCCAATGTTATTCAAATATATAATTAGAGTAGATGAACATCAAGACAAAAAGAAAAATGTGGATTGTGTTATAGAGAGAGTGCAACAAATGTGATTGTGTTACACAAAGAACGTCATAGTAAGAAGATGTGAGTAACAAATATATAAACCAATTTTAACTGTATGAAGAAGACGTAAAGAATAGATAAAAACATAAATCGCTTACGTAAAGTAAGGTTACCTACGTACAGAAAATGATTAAATAAGCAAGTATAATACACTCTTATCATGTGAGCACTATTCACTTCGTTGAACAGTGATTTTAAGACATGAGTAAAACAATGCAACATTAAAGGGCAATATTTATTATTCGAGTGACCCATCCCGCTACAAGCTACACTTGTATAATTGTCTGATGGCAACACGGAACAGTATGGGTAGATGCCACGCATTTTTGGGCGCCAGTAAAAAGAAACAAGTCATTTAATCCTGTATATTATAGACATGATTAACAACGTGATTTCAGACATTTTACAATTGTCTGCCAATTATTGTTCTACGGCTTTAGCCGGTAGAACATTAAAATGGGCTTTTTTTTGTCGCCGTTTTTACCATCGAGACTAGTGAAGCACGGAAGGGTACCAGTCCAGTGTAGCGGTACGTAAATTATTAGTTTTTGAGTGTTGATAACAGAACTACCCTGTTGAACGGTACAAAGGTACAAAAACCTATTATTTTTACAAATGTTAGGAGTTTCAACAGGCTAAAAATCTTTTTAAAAGACCAAATAAACCAAAAATAGTTGTTTTTATTGAATTTTACGTTTCATCTAGTTTTCAAAAACACGGTGTTTACAAACTTGAACTCATTTTTCTACTTTTATATTTTTCCTTCGCCTTTTGTTGTGCCAGTTGAAAATAATTAATTATTAATAACATGATCACTTTTTCTGCACAATTGGAGAACTAAAGCAAATACTCCCCCATGGAGGATTTGGTATAAATCAGTAATACCCCCTAGAACTTCCTCCCGAAACGGTTGGTTTATAACATTTACACTCTAAACATCGGGTACGTTAATCAGGCTTAAACGTAAAAAGGATTTAATAGCGTAAAATAATTTTTTACCTTTGATATGGTGAAAAGGATGCTTTTGCAAATCACTCATGTCCATCAGAAGACCTAGAGTACCATTTCTAGTTAAGCTTTCATTGACCTTTTGGAGTGTTGTTTTTGTTTCATCACTGTAACTGGTGTGATGTAGCCATTCAGAAATACAGTCCAAAACAGCATCTTTATTTTCTTTATTGAAAATTTTTGTCACTCTATCAAAGTTTTCCTCCCATAGAAGCTGGCAAAAATATTCTCCTTCCCCTTTGTGTTGGTGGAAACTAACAGAAATTTGGTAGGCCATCCATAGTTGTTCTAAAAAAGGTAAAAAAGAAAGTTTAATTTTAACTTTATTAATGTGCAACATGAACTGGATTACTTAGTTAAAAAGTACAGGGTGATATTGAATTTTGCGCATTCTTTGTGAGTACTTTTTGCTATTTTTAGCACACTTGGACGGTGTTTTATTTTTGACCTAATATCGCAGGTGTCCGGGGCGGATTTACACATCGACCACTTTAACGCTTGCCTAAGGAGAATTTAGCAATGCGATAATCGTAAGTATCTAAAAATAGAAATTGGTCTAAAAGCAACGCATACTTTTATTATAACTGTTTCAAAAGTTTCCTTCGCGTCCATTCCTCAGGCTATTATTTTAATGATCAGTCAGGAGTGTTTGCTGAGGTTTCACTCTCAATCGATGTGCTCTGCCGAAGTACTATGGTTTTTATTGTAATTGAACTACATATTGGTGGATTTCGCTGATTTTGTTGCTCTCGATTCTTTTGTTTTCTTTCGTAAAATCAAAGAAAACCATCATAATGTTTTAGAATTTGAATATTGAAGTTACAAATATTGGCTATGTATTTCATACCAAAAAAAGGTAAATAGCTATATAAATTTCTTACCATAATTCATCTTGCTACTACTCATTTTCACTTTCCGTTTAGCATTACACAATATGATCACATCTCACAATATGATCAAACGTTCAGGTGTTGTGTCTCTTTTTTTGAAGTATGTTACCTAAAAATAGTATTTATGACCTATTATTATGCCACGATATTGACAGAGGCATCACACCGGCACGCCTTTTAATATAATGGCTAATGTTGTTTGGTTCCTCTAGTGCAAATTATTGCAACCAGAGGACATTTGTTCGACAGCTAACGGAAACAAAGAGAACAAGGGTAAATTTTGGCAGATATTTTATCGCATTTTTCAGCAAGTGTACTTGCATCCTTGCTGCTACATTTAAGTTGATGAGCTTATTTTTGGTTGTGTATATTTGCTATGAGTATTTTTTTCCCTGTTTTAACCAGTAACAGCAGAGTACAACTAGTTATACCTAGGTAAATGTATTTTGTTGCATCTCTTAAGCATTCAAGCTAGGGTTGATTTGGAGTCTGCTGTAACTGCACTTGACTTAACGTAAATCCGCTCAAAAGCAAGCTTCTCAGCCTAGTTAGTTCACCGGCTTCTAAACTAGTCAAGAAAATGGAAAAGTTAGCCATGCTGAGGTCACTTTTGACGAGTTTAAGGTGAATTGGTGTAATGTGAAAAGGTCGCACATAATTGCTTGTAGGTACTATCCAAGGTACTGTCCGATTAAAATCAACTAAAATTTTGACAAAAAATTCTTATTTGTAACTAATTTCTATAAAAGAATTAAATAATTATTTGTTTTCTTTCCTAACACCAAACTGAACAACATCTCATTCTTGTTTACAAAAAAAGCATGCGGTCTCTCGCTTCGATTGTTTATATGGATGGTGGATGATAGGCACTAAAGCGAGGCTGAAATAATATGTCGCGTGTGACGTATTTACCTGGAGCGCGCCGAAGTGACCAAAATAAATAAAACGTGGGCCAGGGCTGATATTTTATTATATGTTTAAAAATTTTCGTAATTTTACCCCCTGAATTGTGAAAGACCGTTTTTTATGAATTATTCATATGGAATTAAAAAATCGAAGGCGAGAGATGTGTCTAGACCTTAAGGTAAACACACACTGTGCTAATTCTGTACGAACCTAAGTAAGAAGAATTCGCTAATAAAACTTGAAGTTCAATATGACTTTAGCCTTAGGGTTGCATAGTTGTTTCCAGCTACTCTAAAGCCAACCAATCAATAATTAAAAATTAGTTTCCTCTTTATTAGATGTCCCGCCACAGAGAGACTTGACTCAGATCGCACATTAAGTAAGGTTGAGAGGCAGAATAATGTCGTGGTGCGCTGTTGTGAATTGCACGAACAACAGTCGAAAAAACCAGGATAAATTTTTTTTTTTCGCTGCCCAAGGATCAAAAAAAAAATCTTCCGTATAAGGAAAAAACAAAAGTCAGAGAAATATCTGAACGGAGGAAAGAAAAGGATGTTAAGGAGGTGAGTGGGGTCTGGTAACTAGGTGGTCGTTCGAAATCTCTCTGTCATGGAGTGCCACCAAAAATGTCCACAGCGTACTTTTCAATAAAACCACCGCTCGGAATTCTTCGTATTCCGTAATACATTTTTATCTGAAAAATATTACAATATTACTCAATCACACTCGCATCTAAGAATTACTCATGAAGGAGTAGAAAATTTTATACCATGTAATTGAAAATATTTAATAGAGTCATCAGTCTTTTTCATGAGAGGCGTGCGATCGCACGCGCACGCCTTGGCACACGCCTAAATCGTAAAATAAATATTGAGTTTTCAAAATCAACATATAAAATCCATTTTGTAGCATGCGATGGCAGCCCTCGAAATAATTTTTGGAGACTCGTCAGACAAAACGTCCGATAGATTTCCGTCTTGGTCGGACACTTTTAGATCTCAGAAATTATTGAATAGTCCTGGTCCTTTTAATCCACGAGCAAGCCTATTCATAGCCAACCTGACCATCCTAGCTAATTCACCGACTCCTGACTTAGTTAAAAGAACTACGTAGACATAAATCTCTTTTGCCTGGCCCCTTCGTCGTTGGTAACCAGGTCTTATACAAGAAATCCAGCCATGCGGTTCTTAACTAATGCGGAGGTGAACGCCGACGGAGCACGGATGAAGCAAGTCTGCAAAACTGCACTTACAGGCGGAATAGACATTTTATCATGGATTTAATTGTAGATAATTTCTTCATTTGACAAAATAATTGGAAACCATAGCAGGTCCGAATTTAATGGATTTTTTCTTTATGCCTGTAAAAACGAAACCCACGGACGGTATAAATATTTTTCTGTAAAAATTTTCGTTCATGAAGATGGTAGGCGAGTGCAGCAAGATCAAAACAAACAAACGATGGTGCTAAGTATTGGATAAATCTTTTTGTTGTTTAAGAGTGCAATCTTCGTTATTTTTGATACTTAATAAAACAAAAGAAAAGATATTGTTTTTTAATCGGACAGTACCTTTAAAACCAATAATTTTCTGAACAGGATTGTACTGGCTAGGTCAAGAACAGTGATAATTCTTTCGTACAGAAGAATGAATTTAAAAGCAAGGTAAGTTCTTATATCGATCAAATGATGTAGATAATATCGACAGAGCTTATATAGAGAACATTACTTTTCTATTCACCTAAAGGTAATTTACCATGTTGTTTTTGTCTTTAGTGCTCAAATATCGCCATTTGTTCTACTCGTGCGTAACTTAAAAAGCTATAGGGGTTTTGTAGCCCCTTAGTCATATTGATTGTAAAATTTCAGACGTAATAAAATAATAAACAGTATCTGTTGTGGTAGATAATAATATAAAAATAAAATCGCTAAGGATAAAACCTTAAATAAATTTAGATAATTCAGAATTGAGTGTAATAAAACGTTTCTTTTGTTCTGTAAGGCTGAAATACACGATCATTAAGTATTTAAATTATTAAGGAGAAATGATCATTTAAACAAGCATAAAATGAAGAAAAGTATTTGTCATCATTTAAAAACGGAACTGGAAACATGATTAAAAACTTATCTTTAAATGATATTTTTTTTTTTCCATTCTACTTTGTTACTATCTTACGTACAGTCACGCCATTCTATCAAAATGGAAGAGAGTGACGTGAAGTGAAGTGAAGTGGTAGGTGAACGTGTCTAAAGCTGAAACTACTGAGCATTTTATCAACACGTAGCAGCAGAAATTCTATGGAATTCTAAGTCAATCAATTATAAAAATAGCCCATTCTTCTTCAAAGTCCATGATCAAAAGGGACTTTCATTTTAAAATGAACATGTAGAGAGGTGATAAAGATGGCTTCAAAATACCAATCGTTTAAAAAAACTATCCTATTAAATGATCGTGTATTCCGGCCTTTACTCATCAAGGTACACCTTCAAATATTTTTTCTAGACCTCTTTTTTATGCTTTAAGGTGCTCTTATACTTCGTTTCTGACAGTAGACATGTTTAATAAACCCTTTACCCAAATATTTTTGATATCTGAGTATTACAGTTATCATTTCCATGACAGTTTCTAACTTCGCGTAGGAGATAAAGCAATGTCGTTTATAATTATCAATTGTTTGTTTCGGCTAAACTAACCAATATTTGAAAGACAGCGCTACTTAATATTTAGAAACTTTTTCTGTGACTGGTATCTTGGACTTAATAAGAACATCACACCATCTTTGTTATATCTTTTTCATCAATTGCAATTGTCTGTTTGGAGATTTTTAATTACCGTTAGTTTAATGACCATATTTGGTCAATTTATTTATATCTTGATGTATATAAACCGATCTAATAAAGACATTAAAATGACTGTGTTTTATATATTCAAAAATTTTCTATCGTTGTTTTCTATCGTTATTTTCTTCTTTTACACGTCAGAATTTGTAAATAAAAAGTGGTAGCTTTCAGTATCAACCCTCTGCATTAATAGCAAGTAAAATGACCGTCAAAACTTTCATTAATTTCAAACACGTCACAATTTTATCGCAATTGTACAAAATTTCTATTTACAGTTGCCTTAGAGTGGCGACGTTCTTCCCAAAAACTCTATCAGTGTAGATTTGATTCAAGTTTGGAGAAAAAAGTCAAAATTTCTGATCTTTTTAGGCACAAGAAAAAGAAAAAACGTTTTAAGGAGAAATGGATAATAGAATATCTTGTAATTTTTTTGGAAGTCAGAAATGTTGATGATAATGATGTGTTTGCATTTGTTCATTAAAATTGGCTTTTGAAATGATCTTTCAGAGAAATTGTCTTCTAACATAATTGATTGACGTTTATTTTCATTCTATAAGCACACTTGTCAGATGAGGGCATTTTATTTTACTTAGCATGAATTTAATTCTTATTTTACTGGTGTGAAGCTCTAGAATTTATCTTATAAAAAATCTCAATACACAAACAAACCTAATATTTGGGCCAGAAAGCTTGAATTGTTAGAAGTTTACACGATTAAGTGAGTGAGAAAACTGTTATCACATTGGCGCGAAATACGCGTGCTTGATTTGACTTCAAAAATATGTATTTCTTTTACTTATCGATTGCAAAATATCAACAGTTAAAACGAAATAAAAAATAATATCTTACTTACGATTTAAAAGAGCTATAAAACTTTCAAGATCTTGTAAAAACAAAATGGCTGCTTTCTCTTCTA
>JASGCC010002788.1:0-26725 GCA_030067915.1 Hydractinia echinata
AACTATACGGATTTACGGGAAATCGGGTTTTCGGTTGCCGGCATTAAACCTTTCATTCGGCGTTCATCAAAAATGAAAATATTTTTGAAAACTACAAGTCTCAGGGTTTTAGGTGAAAAATAATTTTAAAAATCGTTCGGGAAATGAGTTTACCCTGCTTACTTTCTTTGTATACATTCCGACTATACGGGCCGACCGGGATTTACGGGAAATCGCGGGTTTTCGGTTGCCGGCGATTAAACTGCTTTCATTCGGCGTCTCATCAAAAATGAAAATATTTTTGAAAACTACAAGTCTCATGGGTTTTAGTGGTGAAAAAATAATTTTAAAAATCGTTCGGGAAATGAGTTTACTCCCTGCTTACTTTCTTTGTATACATTCGACTATACGGGGATTTACGGAAATCGCGGGTTTTCGGTTGCCGGCGATTAAACTGCTTTCATTCGGCGTCTCATCAAAAATGAAAATATTTTTGAAAACTACAAGTCTCATGGGTTTTAGTGGTGAAAAAATAATTTAAAAATCGTTCGGGAAATGAGTTACTCCCTGTACTTTCTTTGTATACATTCGACTATACGGGATTTACGGGAAATCGCGGGTTTTCGGTTGCCGGCGATTAAACTGCTTTCATTCGGCGTCTCATCAAAAATGAAAATATTTTTAAAAACTACAAGTCTCATGGTTTTAGTGGTGAAAAAATAATTTTAAAAATCGTTCGGGAAATGAGTTTACTCCCTGCTTACTTTCTGTATACATTCGACTATACGGGATTTACGGGAAATCGCGGGTTTTCGGTTGCCGGCGATTAAACTGCTTTCATTCGGCGTCTCATCAAAAATGAAAATTTTTTGAAAACTACAAGTCTCATGGGTTTTAGTGGTGAAAAAATAATTTTAAAAATCGTTCGGGAAATGAGTTTACTCCCTGCTTACTTTCTTTGTATACATTCGACTATACGGATTTACGGGAATCGCGGGTTTTCGGTTGCCGGCGATTAAACTGCTTTCATTCGGCGTCTCATCAAAAATGAAAATATTTTTGAAAACTACAAGTCTCATGGTTTTAGTGGTGAAAAAATAATTTTAAAAATCGTTCGGGAAATGAGTTTACTCCCTGCTTACTTTCTTTGTATACATTCGACTATACGGCCGATTACGGGAAATCGGGTTTTCGGTTGCGCGATTAAACTGCTTTCATTCGGCGTCTCATCAAAAATGAAAATATTTTTTGAAAACTACAAGTCTCATGGGTTTTAGTGGTGAAAAAATAATTTTAAAAATCGTTCGGGAAATGAGTTTACTCCCTGCTTACTTTCTTGTATACATTCGACTATACGGATTTACGGGAAATCGCGGGTTTTCGGTTGCCGGCGATTAAACTGCTTTCATTCGGCGTCTCATCAAAAATGAAAATATTTTTGAAAACTACAAGTCTCATGGTTTTAGTGGTGAAAAAATAATTTTAAAAATCGTTCGGGAAATGAGTTTACTCCCTGCTTACTTTCTTTGTATACATTCGACTATACGGATTTACGGGAAATCGCGGGTTTTCGGTTGCCGGCGATTAAACTGCTTTCATTCGGCGTCTCATCAAAAATGAAAATATTTTTAAAACTACAAGTCTCATGGGTTTTAGTGGTGAAAAAATAATTTTAAAAATTCGTTCGGGAAATGAGTTTACTCCCTGCTTACTTTCTTTGTATACATTCGACTATACGGGCCGAGCCGGGATTTACGGGAAATCGCGGTTTTCGGTTGCCGGCGATTAAACTGCTTTCATTCGGCGTCTCATCAAAAATGAAAATATTTTTGAAAACTACAAGTCTCATGGTTTTAGTGGTGAAAAAATAATTTTAAAAATCGTTCGGGAAATGAGTTTACCCTGCTTACTTTCTTTGTATACATTCGACTATACGGGATTTACGGGAAATCGCGGGTTTTCGGTTGCCGGCATTAAACTGCTTTCATTCGGCGTCTCATCAAAAATGAAAATATTTTTGAAAACTACAAGTCTCATGGGTTTTAGTGGTGAAAAAATAATTTTAAAAATCGTTCGGGAAATGAGTTTACTCCCTGCTTACTTTCTTTGTATACATTCGACTATACGGGCCGAGTCCGGGATTTACGGGAAATCGCGGGTTTTCGGTTGCCGGCGATTAAACTGCTTTCATTCGGCGTCTCATCAAAAATGAAAATATTTTTGAAAACTACAAGTCTCATGGGTTTTAGTGGTGAAAAAATAATTTTAAAAATCGTTCGGGAAATGAGTTTACTCCCTGCTTACTTCTTTGTATACATTCGACTATACGGGATTTACGGGAAATCGCGGGTTTTCGGTTGCCGGCGATTAAACTGCTTTCATTCGGCGTCTCATCAAAAATGAAAATATTTTTTGAAAACTACAAGTCTCATGGGTTTTAGTGGTGAAAAATAATTTTAAAAATCGTTCGGGAAATGAGTTTACTCCCTGCTTACTTTCTTTGTATACATTCGACTATACGGGATTTACGGGAAATCGCGGGTTTTCGGTTGCCGGCGATTAAACTGCTTTCATTCGGCGTCTCATCAAAAATGAAAATATTTTTGAAAACTACAAGTCTCATGGGTTTTAGTGGTGAAAAAATAATTTTAAAAATCGTTCGGGAAATGAGTTTACTCCCTGCTTACTTTCTTTGTATACATTCGACTATACGGGATTTACGGGAAATCGCGGGTTTTCGGTTGCCGGCGATTAAACTGCTTTCATTCGGCGTCTCATCAAAAATGAAAAATTTTTGAAAACTACAAGTCTCATGGGTTTTAGTGGTGAAAAAATAATTTAAAATCGTTCGGGAAATGAGTTTACTCCCTGCTTACTTTCTTTGTATACATTCGACTATAGGGATTTACGGGAAATCGCGGGTTTTCGGTTGCCGGCGATTAAACTGCTTTCATTCGGCGTCTCATCAAAAATGAAAATATTTTTGAAAACTACAAGTCTCATGGGTTTTAGTGGTGAAAAAATAATTTTAAAAATCGTTCGGGAAATGAGTTTACTCCCTGCTTACTTTCTTTGTATACATTCGACTATACGGGCGAGCCGGATTTACGGGAAATCGCGGGTTTTCGGTTGCCGGCGATTAAACTGCTTTCATTCGGCGTCTCATCAAAAATGAAAATATTTTTGAAAACTACAAGTCTCATGGGTTTTAGTGGTGAAAAAATAATTTTAAAAATCGTTCGGGAAATGAGTTTACTCCCTGCTTACTTTCTTTGTATACATTCGACTATACGGGATTTACGGGAAATCGCGGGTTTTCGGTTGCCGGCGATTAAACTGCTTTCATTCGGCGTCTCATCAAAAATGAAAATATTTTTGAAAACTACAAGTCTCATGGGTTTTAGTGGTGAAAAAATAATTTTAAAAATCGTTCGGGAAATGAGTTTACTCCCTGCTTACTTTCTTTGTATACATTCGACTATACGGCGATCCGGGATTTACGGGAAATCGCGGTTTTCGGTTGCGGCGATTAAACTGCTTTCATTCGGCGTCTCATCAAAAATGAAAATATTTTTGAAAACTACAAGTCTCATGGGTTTTAGTGGTGAAAAAATAATTTTAAAAATCGTTCGGGAAATGAGTTTACTCCCTGCTTACTTTCTTTGTATACATTCGACTATACGGGATTTACGGGAAATCGCGGTTTCGGTTGCCGGCGATTAAACTGCTTTCATTCGGCGTCTCATCAAAAATGAAAATATTTTTGAAAACTACAAGTCTCATGGGTTTTAGTGGTGAAAAAATAATTTTAAAAATCGTTCGGGAAATGAGTTTACTCCCTGCTTACTTTCTTTGTATACATTCGACTATACGGGCCGAGCCGGGATTTACGGGAAATCGCGGGTTTTCGGTTTGCCGGCGATTAAACTGCTTTCATTCGGCGTCTCATCAAAAATGAAAATATTTTTGAAAACTACAAGTCTCATGGGTTTTAGTGGTGAAAAAATAATTTAAAAATCGTTCGGGAAATGAGTTTACTCCCTGCTTACTTTCTTTGTATACATTCGACTATACGGGCCGATCCGGGATTTACGGGAAATCGCGGGTTTTCGGTTGCCGGCGATTAAACTGCTTTCATTCGGCGTCTCATCAAAAATGAAAATATTTTTGAAAACTACAAGTCTCATGGGTTTTAGTGGTGAAAAAATAATTTAAAAATCGTTCGGGAAATGAGTTTACTCCCTGCTTACTTTCTTTGTATACATTCGACTATACGGGATTTACGGGAAATCGCGGGTTTTCGGTTGCCGGCGATTAAACTGCTTTCATTCGGCGTCTCATCAAAAATGAAAATATTTTTGAAAACTACAAGTCTCATGGGTTTTAGTGGTGAAAAAATAATTTTAAAAATCGTTCGGGAAATGAGTTTACTCCCTGCTTACTTTCTTTGTATACATTCGACTATACGGGATTTACGGGAAATCGCGGTTTTCGGTTGCCGGCGATTAAACTGCTTTCATTCGGCGTCTCATCAAAAATGAAAATTTTTAAAACTACAAGTCTCATGGGTTTTAGTGGTGAAAAATAATTTTAAAAATCGTTCGGGAAATGAGTTTACTCCCTGCTTACTTTCTTTGTATACATTCCACTATACGGGCGAGCCGGGATTTACGGGAAATCGCGGGTTTTCGGTTGCCGGCGATTAAACTGCTTTCATTCGGCGTCTCATCAAAAATGAAAATATTTTGAAAACTTCAAGTGGTGAAAAAATAATTTTTAAAAATCGTTCGGGAAATGAGTTTACTCCCTGCTTACTTTCTTTGTATACATTCGACTATACGGGATCCGGGATTTACGGGAAATCGCGGGTTTTCGGTTGCCGGCGATTAAACTGCTTTCATTCGGCGTCTCATCAAAAATGAAAATATTTTTGAAAACTACAAGTCTCATGGGTTTTAGTGGTGAAAAAATAATTTTAAAAATCGTTCGGGAAATGAGTTTAC
Source organism: Hydractinia echinata (assembly GCA_030067915.1). Taxonomy (NCBI): domain Eukaryota; kingdom Metazoa; phylum Cnidaria; class Hydrozoa; order Anthoathecata; family Hydractiniidae; genus Hydractinia; species Hydractinia echinata. Next base: position 4,983 of record JASGCC010002788.1, read on the forward strand.
TCCCTGCTTACTTTCTTTGTATACATTCGACTATACGGGATTTACGGGAAATCGCGGGTTTTCGGTTGCCGGCGATTAAACTGCTTTCATTCGGCGTCTCATCAAAAATGAAAATATTTTTGAAAACTACAAGTCTCATGGGTTTTAGTGGTGAAAAAATAATTTTAAAAATCGTTCGGGAAATGAGTTTACTCCCTGCTTACTTTCTTTGTATACATTCGACTATACGGGATTTACGGGAAATCGCGGGTTTTCGGTTGCCGGCGATTAAACTGCTTTCATTCGGCGTCTCATCAAAAATGAAAATATTTTTGAAAACTACAAGTCTCATGGGTTTTAGTGGTGAAAAAATAATTTTAAAAATCGTTCGGGAAATGAGTTTACTCCCTGCTTACTTTCTTTGTATACATTCGACTATACGGGATTTACGGGAAATCGCGGGTTTTCGGTTGCCGGCGATTAAACTGCTTTCATTCGGCGTCTCATCAAAAATGAAAATATTTTTGAAAACTACAAGTCTCATGGGTTTTAGTGGTGAAAAAATAATTTTAAAAATCGTTCGGGAAATGAGTTTACTCCCTGCTTACTTTCTTTGTATACATTCGACTATACGGGCCGACTTTACGGGAAATCGCGGGTTTTCGGTTGCCGGCGATTAAACTGCTTTCATTCGGCGTCTCATCAAAAATGAAAATATTTTTGAAAACTACAAGTCTCATGGGTTTTAGTGGTGAAAAAATAATTTTAAAAATCGTTCGGGAAATGAGTTTACTTGCTGGGTACTTTCTTTGTATACATTCGACTATACGGGCCGAGCCGGGATTTACGGGAAATCGCGGGTTTTCGGTTGCCGGCGATTAAACTGCTTTCATTCGGCGTCTCATCAAAAATGAAAATATTTTTGAAAACTACATCTCATGGGTTTTAGTGGTGAAAAAATAATTTTAAAAATCGTTCGGGAAATGAGTTTACTCCCTGCTTACTTTCTTTGTATACATTCGACTATACGGGCGAGCCGGGATTTACGGGAAATCGCGGGTTTTCGGTTGCCGGCGATTAAACTGCTTTCATTCGGCGTCTCATCAAAAATGAAAATATTTTTGAAAACTACAAGTCTCATGGGTTTTAGTGGTGAAAAAATAATTTTAAAAATCGTTCGGGAAATGAGTTTACTCCTGCTTACTTTCTTTGTATACATTCGACTATACGGGCCGATCGGGATTTACGGGAAATCGCGGGTTTTCGGTTGCCGGAGATTAAACTGCTTTCATTCGGCGTCTCATCAAAAATGAAAATATTTTTGAAAACTACAAGTCTCATGGGTTTTAGTGGTGAAAAAATAATTTTAAAAATCGTTCGGGAAATGAGTTTACTCCCTGCTTACTTTCTTTGTATACATTCGACTATACGGGCGAGCCGGGATTTACGGGAAATCGCGGGTTTTCGGTTGCCGGATTAAACTGCTTTCATTCGGCGTCTCATCAAAAATGAAAATATTTTTGAAAACTACAAGTCTCATGGGTTTTAGTGGTGAAAAAATAATTTTAAAAATCGTTCGGGAAATGAGTTTACTCCCTGCTTACTTTCTTTGTATACATTCGACTATACGGGATTTACGGGAAATCGCGGGTTTTCGGTTGCCGGCGATTAAACTGCTTTCATTCGGCGTCTCATCAAAAATGAAAATATTTTTGAAAACTACAAGTCTCATGGGTTTTAGTGGTGAAAAAATAATTTTAAAAATCGTTCGGGAAATGAGTTTACTCCCTGCTACTTTCTTTGTATACATTCGACTATACGGGAGCGGGATTTACGGGAAATCGCGGGTTTTCGGTTGCCGGCGATTAAACTGCTTTCATTCGGCGTCTCATCAAAAATGAAAATATTTTTGAAAACTACAAGTCTCATGGGTTTTAGTGGTGAAAAAATAATTTTAAAAATCGTTCGGGAAATGAGTTTACTCCCTACTTTTTCTTTGTATACATTCGACTATACGGGCCGAGCCGGGATTTACGGGAAATCGCGGGTTTTCGGTTGCCGGCGATTAAACTGCTTTCATTCGGCGTCTCATCAAAAATGAAAATTTTTGAAAACTACAAGTCTCATGGGTTTTAGTGGTGAAAAAATAATTTTAAAAATCGTTCGGGAAATGAGTTTACTCCCTGCTTACTTTCTTTGTATACATTCGACTATACGGGAGGGATTTACGGGAAATCGCGGGTTTTCGGTTGCCGGCGATTAAACTGCTTTCATTCGGCGTCTCATCAAAAATGAAAATATTTTTGAAAACTACAAGTCTCATGGGTTTTAGTGGTGAAAAAATAATTTTAAAAATCGTTCGGGAAATGAGTTTACTCCCTGCTTACTTTCTTTGTATACATTCGACTATACGGGATTTACGGGAAATCGCGGGTTTTCGGTTGCCGGCGATTAAACTGCTTTCATTCGGCGTCTCATCAAAAATGAAAATATTTTTGAAAACTACAAGTCTCATGGGTTTTAGTGGTGAAAAAATAATTTTAAAAATCGTTCGGGAAATGAGTTTACTCCCTGCTTACTTTCTTTGTATACATTCGACTATACGGGAGCCGGGATTTACGGGAAATCGCGGGTTTTCGGTTGCCGGCGATTAAACTGCTTTCATTCGGCGTCTCATCAAAAATGAAAATATTTTTGAAAACTACAAGTCTCATGGGTTTTAGTGGTGAAAAAATAATTTTAAAAATCGTTCGGGAAATGAGTTTACTCCCTGTACTTTCTTTGTATACATTCGACTATACGGGCCGATCGGGATTTACGGGAAATCGCGGGTTTTCGGTTGCCGGCGATTAAACTGCTTTCATTCGGCGTCTCATCAAAAATGAAAATATTTTTGAAAACTACAAGTCTCATGGGTTTTAGTGGTGAAAAAATAATTTTAAAAATCGTTCGGGAAATGAGTTTACTCCCTGCTTACTTTCTTTGTATACATTCGACTATACGGCCGAGCGGGATTTACGGGAAATCGCGGGTTTTCGGTTGCCGGCGATTAAACTGCTTTCATTCGGCGTCTCATCAAAAATGAAAATATTTTTGAAAACTACAAGTCTCATGGGTTTTAGTGGTGAAAAAATAATTTTAAAAATCGTTCGGGAAATGAGTTTACTCCTGCTTACTTTCTTTGTATACATTCGACTATACGGGATTTACGGGAAATCGCGGGTTTTCGGTTGCCGGCGATTAAACTGCTTTCATTCGGCGTCTCATCAAAAATGAAAATATTTTTGAAAACTACAAGTCTCATGGGTTTTAGTGGTGAAAAAATAATTTTAAAAATCGTTCGGGAAATGAGTTTACTCCCTGCTTACTTTCTTTGTATACATTCGACTATACGGGATTTACGGGAAATCGCGGGTTTTCGGTTGCCGGCGATTAAACTGCTTTCATTCGGCGTCTCATCAAAAATGAAAATATTTTTGAAAACTACAAGTCTCATGGGTTTTAGTGGTGAAAAAATAATTTTAAAAATCGTTCGGGAAATGAGTTTACTCCCTGCTTACTTTCTTTGTATACATTCGACTATACGGGCCGACGGGATTTACGGGAAATCGCGGGTTTTCGGTTGCCGGCGATTAAACTGCTTTCATTCGGCGTCTCATCAAAAATGAAAATATTTTTGAAAACTACAAGTCTCATGGGTTTTAGTGGTGAAAAAATAATTTTAAAAATCGTTCGGGAAATGAGTTTACTCCCTGCTACTTTCTTTGTATACATTCGACTATACGGGCCGAGCCGGGATTTACGGGAAATCGCGGGTTTTCGGTTGCCGGCGATTAAACTGCTTTCATTCGGCGTCTCATCAAAAATGAAAATATTTTTGAAAACTACAAGTCTCATGGGTTTTAGTGGTGAAAAAATAATTTTAAAAATCGTTCGGGAAATGAGTTTACTCCCTGCTTACTTTCTTTGTATACATTCGACTATACGGGATTTACGGGAAATCGCGGGTTTTCGGTTGCCGGCGATTAAACTGCTTTCATTCGGCGTCTCATCAAAAATGAAAATATTTTTGAAAACTACAAGTCTCATGGGTTTTAGTGGTGAAAAAATAATTTTAAAAATCGTTCGGGAAATGAGTTTACTCCCTGCTTACTTTCTTTGTATACATTCGACTATACGGGCCGATGGGATTTACGGGAAATCGCGGGTTTTCGGTTGCCGGCGATTAAACTGCTTTCATTCGGCGTCTCATCAAAAATGAAAATATTTTTGAAAACTACAAGTCTCATGGGTTTTAGTGGTGAAAAAATAATTTTAAAAATCGTTCGGGAAATGAGTTTACTCCCTGCTTTTTCTTTGTATACATTCGACTATACGGGCCGATGGGATTTACGGGAAATCGCGGGTTTTCGGTTGCCGGCGATTAAACTGCTTTCATTCGGCGTCTCATCAAAAATGAAAATATTTTTGAAAACTACAAGTCTCATGGGTTTTAGTGGTGAAAAAATAATTTTAAAAATCGTTCGGGAAATGAGTTTACTCCCTTACTTTCTTTGTATACATTCGACTATACGGCCGAGCCGGGATTTACGGGAAATCGCGGGTTTTCGGTTCCGGGATTAAACTGCTTTCATTCGGCGTCTCATCAAAAATGAAAATATTTTTGAAAACTACAAGTCTCATGGGTTTTAGTGGTGAAAAAATAATTTTAAAAATCGTTCGGGAAATGAGTTTACTCCCTGCTTACTTTCTTTGTATACATTCGACTATACGGGATTTACGGGAAATCGCGGGTTTTCGGTTGCCGGCGATTAAACTGCTTTCATTCGGCGTCTCATCAAAAATGAAAATATTTTTGAAAACTACAAGTCTCATGGGTTTTAGTGGTGAAAAAATAATTTTAAAAATCGTTCGGGAAATGAGTTTACTCCTGCTTACTTTCTTTGTATACATTCGACTATACGGGCCGATGGGATTTACGGGAAATCGCGGGTTTTCGGTTGCCGGCGATTAAACTGCTTTCATTCGGCGTCTCATCAAAAATGAAAATATTTTTGAAAACTACAAGTCTCATGGGTTTTAGTGGTGAAAAAATAATTTTAAAAATCGTTCGGGAAATGAGTTTACTCCCTGCTTACTTTCTTTGTATACATTCGACTATACGGGATTTACGGGAAATCGCGGGTTTTCGGTTGCCGGCGATTAAACTGCTTTCATTCGGCGTCTCATCAAAAATGAAAATATTTTTGAAAACTACAAGTCTCATGGGTTTTAGTGGTGAAAAAATAATTTTAAAAATCGTTCGGGAAATGAGTTTACTCCCTGCTTACTTTCTTTGTATACATTCGACTATACGGGATTTACGGGAAATCGCGGGTTTTCGGTTGCCGGCGATTAAACTGCTTTCATTCGGCGTCTCATCAAAAATGAAAATATTTTTGAAAACTACAAGTCTCATGGGTTTTAGTGGTGAAAAAATAATTTTAAAAATCGTTCGGGAAATGAGTTTACTCCCTGCTTACTTTCTTTGTATACATTCGACTATACGGGATTTACGGGAAATCGCGGGTTTTCGGTTGCCGGCGATTAAACTGCTTTCATTCGGCGTCTCATCAAAAATGAAAATATTTTTGAAAACTACAAGTCTCATGGGTTTTAGTGGTGAAAAAATAATTTTAAAAATCGTTCGGGAAATGAGTTTACTCCCTGCTACTTTCTTTGTATACATTCGACTATACGGGATTTACGGGAAATCGCGGGTTTTCGGTTGCCGGCGATTAAACTGCTTTCATTCGGCGTCTCATCAAAAATGAAAATATTTTTGAAAACTACAAGTCTCATGGGTTTTAGTGGTGAAAAAATAATTTTAAAAATCGTTCGGGAAATGAGTTTACTCCCTGCTTACTTTCTTTGTATACATTCGACTATACGGGATTTACGGGAAATCGCGGGTTTTCGGTTGCCGGCGATTAAACTGCTTTCATTCGGCGTCTCATCAAAAATGAAAATATTTTTGAAAACTACAAGTCTCATGGGTTTTAGTGGTGAAAAAATAATTTTAAAAATCGTTCGGGAAATGAGTTTACTCCCTGCTTACTTTCTTTGTATACATTCGACTATACGGGATTTACGGGAAATCGCGGGTTTTCGGTTGCCGGCGATTAAACTGCTTTCATTCGGCGTCTCATCAAAAATGAAAATATTTTTGAAAACTACAAGTCTCATGGGTTTTAGTGGTGAAAAAATAATTTTAAAAATCGTTCGGGAAATGAGTTTACTCCCTGCTTACTTTCTTTGTATACATTCGACTATACGGGATTTACGGGAAATCGCGGGTTTTCGGTTGCCGGCGATTAAACTGCTTTCATTCGGCGTCTCATCAAAAATGAAAATTTTTGAAAACTACAAGTCTCATGGGTTTTAGTGGTGAAAAAATAATTTTAAAAATCGTTCGGGAAATGAGTTTACTCCCTGCTTACTTTCTTTGTATACATTCGACTATACGGGATTTACGGGAAATCGCGGGTTTTCGGTTGCCGGCGATTAAACTGCTTTCATTCGGCGTCTCATCAAAAATGAAAATATTTTTGAAAACTACAAGTCTCATGGGTTTTAGTGGTGAAAAAATAATTTTAAAAATCGTTCGGGAAATGAGTTTACTCCCTGCTTACTTTCTTTGTATACATTCGACTATACGGGAGCCGGGATTTACGGGAAATCGCGGGTTTTCGGTTGCCGGCGATTAAACTGCTTTCATTCGGCGTCTCATCAAAAATGAAAATATTTTTGAAAACTACAAGTCTCATGGGTTTTAGTGGTGAAAAAATAATTTTTCGTTCGGGAAATGAGTTTACTCCCTGCTTACTTTCTTTGTATACATTCGACTATACGGGATTTACGGGAAATCGCGGGTTTTCGGTTGCCGGCGATTAAACTGCTTTCATTCGGCGTCTCATCAAAAATGAAAATATTTTTGAAAACTACAAGTCTCATGGGTTTTAGTGGTGAAAAAATAATTTTAAAAATCGTTCGGGAAATGAGTTTACTCCCTGCTTACTTTCTTTGTATACATTCGACTATACGGGCCGATGGGATTTACGGGAAATCGCGGGTTTTCGGTTGCCGGCGATTAAACTGCTTTCATTCGGCGTCTCATCAAAAATGAAAATATTTTTGAAAACTACAAGTCTCATGGGTTTTAGTGGTGAAAAAATAATTTTAAAAATCGTTCGGGAAATGAGTTTACTCCCTGCTTACTTTCTTTGTATACATTCGACTATACGGGATTTACGGGAAATCGCGGGTTTTCGGTTGCCGGCGATTAAACTGCTTTCATTCGGCGTCTCATCAAAAATGAAAATATTTTTGAAAACTACAAGTCTCATGGGTTTTAGTGGTGAAAAATAATTTTAAAAATCGTTCGGGAAATGAGTTTACTCCCTGCTTACTTTCTTTGTATACATTCGACTATACGGGATTTACGGGAAATCGCGGGTTTTCGGTTGCCGGCGATTAAACTGCTTTCATTCGGCGTCTCATCAAAAATGAAAATATTTTTGAAAACTACAAGTCTCATGGGTTTTAGTGGTGAAAAAATAATTTTAAAAATCGTTCGGGAAATGAGTTTACTCCCTGCTTACTTTCTTTGTATACATTCGACTATACGGGATTTACGGGAAATCGCGGGTTTTCGGTTGCCGGCGATTAAACTGCTTTCATTCGGCGTCTCATCAAAAATGAAAATATTTTTGAAAACTACAAGTCTCATGGGTTTTAGTGGTGAAAAAATAATTTTAAAAATCGTTCGGGAAATGAGTTTACTCCCTGCTTACTTTCTTTGTATACATTCGACTATACGGGATTTACGGGAAATCGCGGGTTTTCGGTTGCCGGCGATTAAACTGCTTTCATTCGGCGTCTCATCAAAAATGAAAATATTTTTGAAAACTACAAGTCTCATGGGTTTTAGTGGTGAAAAAATAATTTTAAAAATCGTTCGGGAAATGAGTTTACTCCGCTTACTTTCTTTGTATACATTCGACTATACGGGATTTACGGGAAATCGCGGGTTTTCGGTTGCCGGCGATTAAACTGCTTTCATTCGGCGTCTCATCAAAAATGAAAATATTTTTGAAAACTACAAGTCTCATGGGTTTTAGTGGTGAAAAAATAATTTTAAAAATCGTTCGGGAAATGAGTTTACTCCCTGCTTACTTTCTTTGTATACATTCGACTATACGGGATTTACGGGAAATCGCGGGTTTTCGGTTGCCGGCGATTAAACTGCTTTCATTCGGCGTCTCATCAAAAATGAAAATATTTTTGAAAACTACAAGTGTCATGGGTTTTATTGGGAAAAAATAATTTTAAAAATCGATCGGGAAATGAGTTTACTCCCTGCTTACTTTCTTTGTATACATTCGACTATACGGGATTTACGGGAAATCGCGGGTTTTCGGTTGCCGGCGATTAAACTGCTTTCATTCGGCGTCTCATCAAAAATGAAAATATTTTTGAAAACTACAAGTCTCATGGGTTTTAGTGGTGAAAAAATAATTTTAAAAATCGTTCGGGAAATGAGTTTACTCCCTGCTTACTTTCTTTGTATACATTCGACTATACGGCGAGGGATTTACGGGAAATCGCGGGTTTTCGGTTGCCGGATTAAACTGCTTTCATTCGGCGTCTCATCAAAAATGAAAATATTTTTGAAAACTACAAGTCTCATGGGTTTTAGTGGTGAAAAAAAATTTTAAAAATCGTTCGGGAAATGAGTTTACTCCCTGCTTACTTTCTTTGTATACATTCGACTATACGGGATTTACGGGAAATCGCGGGTTTTCGGTTGCCGGCGATTAAACTGCTTTCATTCGGCGTCTCATCAAAAATGAAAATATTTTTGAAAACTACAAGTCTCATGGGTTTTAGTGGTGAAAAAATAATTTTAAAAATCGTTCGGGAAATGAGTTTACTCCCTGCTTACTTTCTTTGTATACATTCGACTATACGGGCCGATGGGATTTACGGGAAATCGCGGGTTTTCGGTTGCGGCGATTAAACTGCTTTCATTCGGCGTCTCATCAAAAATGAAAATATTTTTGAAAACTACAAGTCTCATGGGTTTTAGTGGTGAAAAAATAATTTTAAAAATCGTTCGGGAAATGAGTTTACTCCCTGCTTACTTTCTTTGTATACATTCGACTATACGGGATTTACGGGAAATCGCGGGTTTTCGGTTGCCGGCGATTAAACTGCTTTCATTCGGCGTCTCATCAAAAATGAAAATATTTTTGAAAACTACAAGTCTCATGGGTTTTAGTGGTGAAAAAATAATTTTAAAAATCGTTCGGGAAATGAGTTTACTCCCTGCTTACTTTCTTTGTATACATTCGACTATACGGGATTTACGGGAAATCGCGGGTTTTCGGTTGCCGGCGATTAAACTGCTTTCATTCGGCGTCTCATCAAAAATGAAAATATTTTTGAAAACTACAAGTCTCATGGGTTTTAGTGGTGAAAAAATAATTTTAAAAATCGTTCGGGAAATGAGTTTACTCCCTGCTACTTTCTTTGTATACATTCGACTATACGGCGAGCCGGGATTTACGGGAAATCGCGGGTTTTCGGTTGCCGGCGATTAAACTGCTTTCATTCGGCGTCTCATCAAAAATGAAAATATTTTTGAAAAACAAGTCTCATGGGTTTTAGTGGTGAAAAAATAATTTTAAAAATCGTTCGGGAAATGAGTTTACTCCCTGCTTACTTTCTTTGTATACATTCGACTATACGGGATTTACGGGAAATCGCGGGTTTTCGGTTGCCGGCGATTAAACTGCTTTCATTCGGCGTCTCATCAAAAATGAAAATATTTTAAAACTACAAGTCTCATGGGTTTTAGTGGTGAAAAAATAATTTTAAAAATCGTTCGGGAAATGAGTTTACTCCCTGCTTACTTTCTTTGTATACATTCGACTATACGGGGATGGGATTTACGGGAAATCGCGGGTTTTCGGTTGCCGGCGATTAAACTGCTTTCATTCGGCGTCTCATCAAAAATGAAAATATTTTTGAAAACTACAAGTCTCATGGGTTTTAGTGGTGAAAAAATAATTTTAAAAATCGTTCGGGAAATGAGTTTACTCCCTGCTTACTTTCTTTGTATACATTCGACTATACGGGATTTACGGGAAATCGCGGGTTTTCGGTTGCCGGCGATTAAACTGCTTTCATTCGGCGTCTCATCAAAAATGAAAATATTTTTGAAAACTACAAGTCTCATGGGTTTTAGTGGTGAAAAAATAATTTTAAAAATCGTTCGGGAAATGAGTTTACTCCCTGCTTACTTTCTTTGTATACATTCGACTATACGGGCGAGCCGGGATTTACGGGAAATCGCGGGTTTTCGGTTGCCGGCGATTAAACTGCTTTCATTCGGCGTCTCATCAAAAATGAAAATATTTTTGAAAAACAAGTCTCATGGGTTTTAGTGGTGAAAAAATAATTTTAAAAATCGTTCGGGAAATGAGTTTACTCCCTGCTTACTTTCTTTGTATACATTCGACTATACGGGATTTACGGGAAATCGCGGGTTTTCGGTTGCCGGCGATTAAACTGCTTTCATTCGGCGTCTCATCAAAAATGAAAATATTTTTGAAAACTACAAGTCTCATGGGTTTTAGTGGTGAAAAAATAATTTTAAAAATCGTTCGGGAAATGAGTTTACTCCCTGCTTACTTTCTTTGTATACATTCGACTATACGGGCCGATGGGATTTACGGGAAATCGCGGGTTTTCGGTTGCCGGCGATTAAACTGCTTTCATTCGGCGTCTCATCAAAAATGAAAATATTTTTGAAAACTACAAGTCTCATGGGTTTTAGTGGTGAAAAAGTAATTTTAAAAATCGTTCGGGAAATGAGTTTACTCCCTGCTTACTTTCTTTGTATACATTCGACTATACGGGATTTACGGGAAATCGCGGGTTTTCGGTTGCCGGCGATTAAACTGCTTTCATTCGGCGTCTCATCAAAAATGAAAATATTTTTGAAAACTACAAGTCTCATGGGTTTTAGTGGTGAAAAAATAATTTTAAAAATCGTTCGGGAAATGAGTTTACTCCCTGCTTACTTTCTTTGTATACATTCGACTATACGGGATTTACGGGAAATCGCGGGTTTTCGGTTGCCGGCGATTAAACTGCTTTCATTCGGCGTCTCATCAAAAATGAAAATATTTTTGAAAACTACAAGTCTCATGGGTTTTAGTGGTGAAAAAATAATTTTAAAAATCGTTCGGGAAATGAGTTTACTCCCTGCTACTTTCTTTGTATACATTCGACTATACGGGCCGAGCCGGGATTTACGGGAAATCGCGGGTTTTCGGTTGCCGGATTAAACTGCTTTCATTCGGCGTCTCATCAAAAATGAAAATATTTTTGAAAACTACAAGTCTCATGGGTTTTAGTGGTGAAAAAATAATTTTAAAAATCGTTCGGGAAATGAGTTTACTCCCTGCTTACTTTCTTTGTATACATTCGACTATACGGGATTTACGGGAAATCGCGGGTTTTCGGTTGCCGGCGATTAAACTGCTTTCATTCGGCGTCTCATCAAAAATGAAAATATTTTTGAAAACTACAAGTCTCATGGGTTTTAGTGGTGAAAAAATAATTTTAAAAATCGTTCGGGAAATGAGTTTACTCCCTGCTTACTTTCTTTGTATACATTCGACTATACGGGATGGGATTTACGGGAAATCGCGGGTTTTCGGTTGCCGGCGATTAAACTGCTTTCATTCGGCGTCTCATCAAAAATGAAAATATTTTTGAAAACTACAAGTCTCATGGGTTTTAGTGGTGAAAAAATAATTTTAAAAATCGTTCGGGAAATGAGTTTACTCCCTTACTTTCTTTGTATACATTCGACTATACGGGATTTACGGGAAATCGCGGGTTTTCGGTTGCCGGCGATTAAACTGCTTTCATTCGGCGTCTCATCAAAAATGAAAATATTTTTGAAAACTACAAGTCTCATGGGTTTTAGTGGTGAAAAAATAATTTTAAAAATCGTTCGGGAAATGAGTTTACTCCCTGCTTACTTTCTTTGTATACATTCGACTATACGGGGAGCCGATTTACGGGAAATCGCGGGTTTTCGGTTGCCGGATTAAACTGCTTTCATTCGGCGTCTCATCAAAAATGAAAATATTTTTGAAAACTACAAGTCTCATGGGTTTTAGTGGTGAAAAAATAATTTTAAAAATCGTTCGGGAAATGAGTTTACTCCCTGCTTACTTTCTTTGTATACATTCGACTATACGGGATTTACGGGAAATCGCGGGTTTTCGGTTGCCGGCGATTAAACTGCTTTCATTCGGCGTCTCATCAAAAATGAAAATATTTTTGAAAACTACAAGTCTCATGGGTTTTAGTGGTGAAAAAATAATTTTAAAAATCGTTCGGGAAATGAGTTTACTCCCTGCTTACTTTCTTTGTATACATTCGACTATACGGGATTTACGGGAAATCGCGGGTTTTCGGTTGCCGGCGATTAAACTGCTTTCATTCGGCGTCTCATCAAAAATGAAAATATTTTTGAAAACTACAAGTCTCATGGGTTTTAGTGGTGAAAAAATAATTTTAAAAATCGTTCGGGAAATGAGTTTACTCCCTGCTTACTTTCTTTGTATACATTCGACTATACGGGATTTACGGGAAATCGCGGGTTTTCGGTTGCCGGCGATTAAACTGCTTTCATTCGGCGTCTCATCAAAAATGAAAATATTTTTGAAAACTACAAGTCTCATGGGTTTTAGTGGTGAAAAAATAATTTTAAAAATCGTTCGGGAAATGAGTTTACTCCCTGCTTACTTTCTTTGTATACATTCGACTATACGGCCGAGCCGGGATTTACGGGAAATCGCGGGTTTTCGGTTGCCGGCGATTAAACTGCTTTCATTCGGCGTCTCATCAAAAATGAAAATATTTTTGAAAACTACAAGTCTCATGGGTTTTAGTGGTGAAAAAATAATTTTAAAAATCGTTCGGGAAATGAGTTTACTCCCTGCTTACTTTCTTTGTATACATTCGACTATACGGGATGGGATTTACGGGAAATCGCGGGTTTTCGGTTGCCGGCGATTAAACTGCTTTCATTCGGCGTCTCATCAAAAATGAAAATATTTTTGAAAACTACAAGTCTCATGGGTTTTAGTGGTGAAAAAATAATTTTAAAAATCGTTCGGGAAATGAGTTTACTCCCTGCTTACTTTCTTTGTATACATTCGACTATACGGGATTTACGGGAAATCGCGGGTTTTCGGTTGCCGGCGATTAAACTGCTTTCATTCGGCGTCTCATCAAAAATGAAAATATTTTTGAAAACTACAAGTCTCATGGGTTTTAGTGGTGAAAAAATAATTTTAAAAATCGTTCGGGAAATGAGTTTACTCCCTGCTTACTTTCTTTGTATACATTCGACTATACGGCCGAGCCGGGATTTACGGGAAATCGCGGGTTTTCGGTTGCCGGATTAAACTGCTTTCATTCGGCGTCTCATCAAAAATGAAAATATTTTTGAAAACTACAAGTCTCATGGGTTTTAGTGGTGAAAAAATAATTTTAAAAATCGTTCGGGAAATGAGTTTACTCCTGCTTACTTTCTTTGTATACATTCGACTATACGGGATTTACGGGAAATCGCGGGTTTTCGGTTGCCGGCGATTAAACTGCTTTCATTCGGCGTCTCATCAAAAATGAAAATATTTTTGAAAACTACAAGTCTCATGGGTTTTAGTGGTGAAAAAATAATTTTAAAAATCGTTCGGGAAATGAGTTTACTCCCTGCTTACTTTCTTTGTATACATTCGACTATACGGGATCCGGGATTTACGGGAAATCGCGGGTTTTCGGTTGCCGGCGATTAAACTGCTTTCATTCGGCGTCTCATCAAAAATGAAAATATTTTTGAAAACTACAAGTCTCATGGGTTTTAGTGGTGAAAAAATAATTTTAAAAATCGTTCGGGAAATGAGTTTACTCCCTGCTACTTTCTTTGTATACATTCCTATACGGGCCGATCGGGATTTACGGGAAATCGCGGGTTTTCGGTTGCCGGCGATTAAACTGCTTTCATTCGGCGTCTCATCAAAAATGAAAATATTTTTGAAAACTACAAGTCTCATGGGTTTTAGTGGTGAAAAAATAATTTTAAAAATCGTTCGGGAAATGAGTTTACTCCCTGCTTACTTTCTTTGTATACATTCGACTATACGGCCGACCGGGATTTACGGGAAATCGCGGGTTTTCGGTTGCCGGCGATTAAACTGCTTTCATTCGGCGTCTCATCAAAAATGAAAATATTTTTGAAAACTACAAGTCTCATGGGTTTTAGTGGTGAAAAAATAATTTTAAAAATCGTTCGGGAAATGAGTTTACTCCCTGCTTACTTTCTTTGTATACATTCGACTATACGGGATTTACGGGAAATCGCGGGTTTTCGGTTGCCGGCGATTAAACTGCTTTCATTCGGCGTCTCATCAAAAATGAAAATATTTTTGAAAACTACAAGTCTCATGGGTTTTAGTGGTGAAAAAATAATTTTAAAAATCGTTCGGGAAATGAGTTTACTCCCTGCTTACTTTCTTTGTATACATTCGACTATACGGGATTTACGGGAAATCGCGGGTTTTCGGTTGCCGGCGATTAAACTGCTTTCATTCGGCGTCTCATCAAAAATGAAAATATTTTTGAAAACTACAAGTCTCATGGGTTTTAGTGGTGAAAAAATAATTTTAAAAATCGTTCGGGAAATGAGTTTACTCCCTGCTTACTTTCTTTGTATACATTCGACTATACGGGCCGATGGGATTTACGGGAAATCGCGGGTTTTCGGTTGCCGGCGATTAAACTGCTTTCATTCGGCGTCTCATCAAAAATGAAAATATTTTTGAAAACTACAAGTCTCATGGGTTTTAGTGGTGAAAAAATAATTTTAAAAATCGTTCGGGAAATGAGTTTACTCCTGCTTACTTTCTTTGTATACATTCGACTATACGGGATTTACGGGAAATCGCGGGTTTTCGGTTGCCGGCGATTAAACTGCTTTCATTCGGCGTCTCATCAAAAATGAAAATATTTTTGAAAACTACAAGTCTCATGGGTTTTAGTGGTGAAAAAATAATTTTAAAAATCGTTCGGGAAATGAGTTTACTCCCTGCTTACTTTCTTTGTATACATTCGACTATACGGGATTTACGGGAAATCGCGGGTTTTCGGTTGCCGGCGATTAAACTGCTTTCATTCGGCGTCTCATCAAAAATGAAAATATTTTTGAAAACTACAAGTCTCATGGGTTTTAGTGGTGAAAAAATAATTTTAAAAATCGTTCGGGAAATGAGTTTACTCCCTGCTTACTTTCTTTGTATACATTCGACTATACGGGATTTACGGGAAATCGCGGGTTTTCGGTTGCCGGCGATTAAACTGCTTTCATTCGGCGTCTCATCAAAAATGAAAATATTTTTGAAAACTACAAGTCTCATGGGTTTTAGTGGTGAAAAAATAATTTTAAAAATCGTTCGGGAAATGAGTTTACTCCCTGCTTACTTTCTTTGTATACATTCGACTATACGGGCCGATCGGGATTTACGGGAAATCGCGGGTTTTCGGTTGCCGGCGATTAAACTGCTTTCATTCGGCGTCTCATCAAAAATGAAAATATTTTTGAAAACTACAAGTCTCATGGGTTTTAGTGGTGAAAAAATAATTTTAAAAATCGTTCGGGAAATGAGTTTACTCCCTGCTTACTTTCTTTGTATACATTCGACTATACGGGATTTACGGGAAATCGCGGGTTTTCGGTTGCCGGCGATTAAACTGCTTTCATTCGGCGTCTCATCAAAAATGAAAATATTTTTGAAAACTACAAGTCTCATGGGTTTTAGTGGTGAAAAAATAATTTTAAAAATCGTTCGGGAAATGAGTTTACTCCCTGCTTACTTTCTTTGTATACATTCGACTATACGGGATATTTACGGGAAATCGCGGGTTTTCGGTTGCCGGCGATTAAACTGCTTTCATTCGGCGTCTCATCAAAAATGAAAATATTTTTGAAAACTACAAGTCTCATGGGTTTTAGTGGTGAAAAAATAATTTTAAAAATCGTTCGGGAAATGAGTTTACTCCCTGCTTACTTTCTTTGTATACATTCGACTATACGGGATTTTACGGGAAATCGCGGGTTTTCGGTTGCCGGCGATTAAACTGCTTTCATTCGGCGTCTCATCAAAAATGAAAATATTTTTGAAAACTACAAGTCTCATGGGTTTTAGTGGTGAAAAAATAATTTTAAAAATCGTTCGGGAAATGAGTTTACTCCCTGCTTACTTTCTTTGTATACATTCGACTATACGGGATTTACGGGAAATCGCGGGTTTTCGGTTGCCGGCGATTAAACTGCTTTCATTCGGCGTCTCATCAAAAATGAAAATATTTTTGAAAACTACAAGTCTCATGGGTTTTAGTGGTGAAAAAATAATTTTAAAAATCGTTCGGGAAATGAGTTTACTCCCTGCTTACTTTCTTTGTATACATTCGACTATACGGGATTTACGGGAAATCGCGGGTTTTCGGTTGCCGGCGATTAAACTGCTTTCATTCGGCGTCTCATCAAAAATGAAAATATTTTTGAAAACTACAAGTCTCATGGGTTTTAGTGGTGAAAAAATAATTTTAAAAATCGTTCGGGAAATGAGTTTACTCCCTGCTTACTTTCTTTGTATACATTCGACTATACGGGATTTACGGGAAATCGCGGGTTTTCGGTTGCCGGCGATTAAACTGCTTTCATTCGGCGTCTCATCAAAAATGAAAATATTTTTGAAAACTACAAGTCTCATGGGTTTTAGTGGTGAAAAAATAATTTTAAAAATCGTTCGGGAAATGAGTTTACTCCCTGCTTACTTTCTTTGTATACATTCGACTATACGGCCGAGGGATTTACGGGAAATCGCGGGTTTTCGGTTGCCGGCGATTAAACTGCTTTCATTCGGCGTCTCATCAAAAATGAAAATATTTTTGAAAACTACAAGTCTCATGGGTTTTAGTGGTGAAAAAATAATTTTAAAAATCGTTCGGGAAATGAGTTTACTCCCTGCTTACTTTCTTTGTATACATTCGACTATACGGCCGAGGGATTTACGGGAAATCGCGGGTTTTCGGTTGCCGGATTAAACTGCTTTCATTCGGCGTCTCATCAAAAATGAAAATATTTTTGAAAAACAAGTCTCATGGGTTTTAGTGGTGAAAAAATAATTTTAAAAATCGTTCGGGAAATGAGTTTACTCCCTGCTTACTTTCTTTGTATACATTCGACTATACGGGATTTACGGGAAATCGCGGGTTTTCGGTTGCCGGCGATTAAACTGCTTTCATTCGGCGTCTCATCAAAAATGAAAATATTTTTGAAAACTACAAGTCTCATGGGTTTTAGTGGTGAAAAAATAATTTTAAAAATCGTTCGGGAAATGAGTTTACTCCCTGCTTACTTTCTTTGTATACATTCGACTATACGGGCCGAGCCGGGATTTACGGGAAATCGCGGGTTTTCGGTTGCCGGCGATTAAACTGCTTTCATTCGGCGTCTCATCAAAAATGAAAATATTTTTGAAAACTACAAGTCTCATGGGTTTTAGTGGTGAAAAAATAATTTTAAAAATCGTTCGGGAAATGAGTTTACTCCCTGCTTACTTTCTTTGTATACATTCGACTATACGAGCCGGGATTTACGGGAAATCGCGGGTTTTCGGTTGCCGGCGATTAAACTGCTTTCATTCGGCGTCTCATCAAAAATGAAAATATTTTTGAAAACTACAAGTCTCATGGGTTTTAGTGGTGAAAAAATAATTTTAAAAATCGTTCGGGAAATGAGTTTACTCCCTGCTTACTTTCTTTGTATACATTCGACTATACGGCCGAGCCTTTACGGGAAATCGCGGGTTTTCGGTTGCCGGATTAAACTGCTTTCATTCGGCGTCTCATCAAAAATGAAAATATTTTTGAAAAACAAGTCTCATGGGTTTTAGTGGTGAAAAAATAATTTTAAAAATCGTTCGGGAAATGAGTTTACTCCCTGCTTACTTTCTTTGTATACATTCGACTATACGGGATTTACGGGAAATCGCGGGTTTTCGGTTGCCGGCGATTAAACTGCTTTCATTCGGCGTCTCATCAAAAATGAAAATATTTTTGAAAACTACAAGTCTCATGGGTTTTAGTGGTGAAAAAATAATTTTAAAAATCGTTCGGGAAATGAGTTTACTCCCTGCTTACTTTCTTTGTATACATTCGACTATACGGGATTTACGGGAAATCGCGGGTTTTCGGTTGCCGGCGATTAAACTGCTTTCATTCGGCGTCTCATCAAAAATGAAAATATTTTTGAAAACTACAAGTCTCATGGGTTTTAGTGGTGAAAAAATAATTTTAAAAATCGTTCGGGAAATGAGTTTACTCCCTGCTTACTTTCTTTGTATACATTCGACTATACGGGAGCCGGGATTTACGGGAAATCGCGGGTTTTCGGTTGCCGGCGATTAAACTGCTTTCATTCGGCGTCTCATCAAAAATGAAAATATTTTTGAAAACTACAAGTCTCATGGGTTTTAGTGGTGAAAAAATAATTTTAAAAATCGTTCGGGAAATGAGTTTACTCCCTGCTTACTTTCTTTGTATACATTCGACTATACGGGATTTACGGGAAATCGCGGGTTTTCGGTTGCCGGATTAAACTGCTTTCATTCGGCGTCTCATCAAAAATGAAAATATTTTTGAAAACTACAAGTCTCATGGGTTTTAGTGGTGAAAAAATAATTTTAAAAATCGTTCGGGAAATGAGTTTACTCCCTGCTTACTTTCTTTGTATACATTCGACTATACGGGATTTACGGGAAATCGCGGGTTTTCGGTTGCCGGCGATTAAACTGCTTTCATTCGGCGTCTCATCAAAAATGAAAATATTTTTGAAAACTACAAGTCTCATGGGTTTTAGTGGTGAAAAAATAATTTTAAAAATCGTTCGGGAAATGAGTTTACTCCCTGCTTACTTTCTTTGTATACATTCGACTATACGGGATTTACGGGAAATCGCGGGTTTTCGGTTGCGCGATTAAACTGCTTTCATTCGGCGTCTCATCAAAAATGAAAATATTTTTGAAAACTACAAGTCTCATGGGTTTTAGTGGTGAAAAAATAATTTTAAAAATCGTTCGGGAAATGAGTTTACTCCCTGCTTACTTTCTTTGTATACATTCGACTATACGGGCCGACGGGATTTACGGGAAATCGCGGGTTTTCGGTTGCCGGCGATTAAACTGCTTTCATTCGGCGTCTCATCAAAAATGAAAATATTTTTGAAAACTACAAGTCTCATGGGTTTTAGTGGTGAAAAAATAATTTTAAAAATCGTTCGGGAAATGAGTTTACTCCCTGCTTACTTTCTTTGTATACATTCGACTATACGGGATTTACGGGAAATCGCGGGTTTTCGGTTGCCGGCGATTAAACTGCTTTCATTCGGCGTCTCATCAAAAATGAAAATATTTTTGAAAACTACAAGTCTCATGGGTTTTAGTGGTGAAAAAATAATTTTAAAAATCGTTCGGGAAATGAGTTTACTCCCTGCTACTTTCTTTGTATACATTCGACTATACGGGCCGATGGGATTTACGGGAAATCGCGGGTTTTCGGTTGCCGGCGATTAAACTGCTTTCATTCGGCGTCTCATCAAAAATGAAAATATTTTTGAAAACTACAAGTCTCATGGGTTTTAGTGGTGAAAAAATAATTTTAAAAATCGTTCGGGAAATGAGTTTACTCCCTGCTTACTTTCTTTGTATACATTCGACTATACGGGATTTTAGGGAAATCGCGGGTTTTCGGTTGCCGGCGATTAAACTGCTTTCATTCGGCGTCTCATCAAAAATGAAAATATTTTTGAAAACTACAAGTCTCATGGGTTTTAGTGGTGAAAAAATAATTTTAAAAATCGTTCGGGAAATGAGTTTACTCCCTGCTTACTTTCTTTGTATACATTCGACTATACGGGATTTACGGGAAATCGCGGGTTTTCGGTTGCCGGCGATTAAACTGCTTTCATTCGGCGTCTCATCAAAAATGAAAATATTTTTGAAAACTACAAGTCTCATGGGTTTTAGTGGTGAAAAAATAATTTTAAAAATCGTTCGGGAAATGAGTTTACTCCTGCTTACTTTCTTTGTATACATTCGACTATACGGGATTTACGGGAAATCGCGGGTTTTCGGTTGCCGGCGATTAAACTGCTTTCATTCGGCGTCTCATCAAAAATGAAAATATTTTTGAAAACTACAAGTCTCATGGGTTTTAGTGGTGAAAAAATAATTTTAAAAATCGTTCGGGAAATGAGTTTACTCCCTGCTTACTTTCTTTGTATACATTCGACTATACGGGATTTACGGGAAATCGCGGGTTTTCGGTTGCCGGCGATTAAACTGCTTTCATTCGGCGTCTCATCAAAAATGAAAATATTTTTGAAAACTACAAGTCTCATGGGTTTTAGTGGTGAAAAAATAATTTTAAAAATCGTTCGGGAAATGAGTTTACTCCCTGCTTACTTTCTTTGTATACATTCGACTATACGGGAATTTACGGGAAATCGCGGGTTTTCGGTTGCCGGCGATTAAACTGCTTTCATTCGGCGTCTCATCAAAAATGAAAATATTTTTGAAAACTACAAGTCTCATGGGTTTTAGTGGTGAAAAAATAATTTTAAAAATCGTTCGGGAAATGAGTTTACTCCCTGCTTACTTTCTTTGTATACATTCGACTATACGGGATTTACGGGAAATCGCGGGTTTTCGGTTGCCGGCGATTAAACTGCTTTCATTCGGCGTCTCATCAAAAATGAAAATATTTTTGAAAACTACAAGTCTCATGGGTTTTAGTGGTGAAAAAATAATTTTAAAAATCGTTCGGGAAATGAGTTTACTCCCTGCTACTTTCTTTGTATACATTCGACTATACGGGCCGAGCCGGGATTTACGGGAAATCGCGGGTTTTCGGTTGCCGGCGATTAAACTGCTTTCATTCGGCGTCTCATCAAAAATGAAAATATTTTTGAAAACTACAAGTCTCATGGGTTTTAGTGGTGAAAAAATAATTTTAAAAATCGTTCGGGAAATGAGTTTACTCCCTGCTTACTTTCTTTGTATACATTCGACTATACGGGATTTACGGGAAATCGCGGGTTTTCGGTTGCCGGCGATTAAACTGCTTTCATTCGGCGTCTCATCAAAAATGAAAATATTTTTGAAAACTACAAGTCTCATGGGTTTTAGTGGTGAAAAAATAATTTTAAAAATCGTTCGGGAAATGAGTTTACTCCCTGTTACTTTCTTTGTATACATTCGACTATACGGGCCGATGGATTTACGGGAAATCGCGGTTTTCGGTTGCCGGATTAAACTGCTTTCATTCGGCGTCTCATCAAAAATGAAAATATTTTTGAAAACTACAAGTCTCATGGGTTTTAGTGGTGAAAAAATAATTTTAAAAATCGTTGGGGAAATGAGTTTACTCCCTGCTTACTTTCTTTGTATACATTCGACTATACGGGATTTACGGGAAATCGCGGGTTTTCGGTTGCCGGCGATTAAACTGCTTTCATTCGGCGTCTCATCAAAAATGAAAATATTTTTGAAAACTACAAGTCTCATGGGTTTTAGTGGTGA
>JASGCC010002789.1:0-26724 GCA_030067915.1 Hydractinia echinata
CGAACGATTTTTAAAATTATTTTTTCACCACTAAAACCCATGAGACTTTAGTTTTCAAAAATATTTTCATTTTTGATGAGACGCCGAATGAAAGCAGTTTAATCGCCGGCAACCGAAAACCCGCGATTTCCCGTAAATCCCATCCCGTATAGTCGAATGTATACAAAGAAAGTAAGCAGGGAGTAAACTCATTTCCCGAACGATTTTTAAAATTATTTTTTCACCACTAAAACCCATGAGACTTGTAGTTTTCAAAAATATTTTCATTTTTGATGAGACGCCGAATGAAAGCAGTTTAATCGCCGGCAACCGAAAACCCGCGATTTCCCGTAAATCCCGTATAGTCGAATGTATACAAAGAAAGTAAGCAGGGAGTAAACTCATTTCCCGAACGATTTTTAAAATTATTTTTTCACCACTAAAACCCATGAGACTTTAGTTTTCAAAAATATTTTCATTTTTGATGAGACGCCGAATGAAAGCAGTTTAATCGCCGGCAACCGAAAACCCGCGATTTCCCGTAAATCCCGCTCCCGTATAGTCGAATGTATACAAAGAAAGTAAGCAGGGAGTAAACTCATTTCCCGAACGATTTTTAAAATTATTTTTTCACCACTAAAACCCATGAGACTTGTAGTTTTCAAAAATATTTTCATTTTTGATGAGACGCCGAATGAAAGCAGTTTAATCGCCGGCAACCGAAAACCCGCGATTTCCCGTAAATCCCGTATAGTCGAATGTATACAAAGAAAGTAAGCAGGGAGTAAACTCATTTCCCGAACGATTTTTAAAATTATTTTTTCACCACTAAAACCCATGAGACTTGTAGTTTTCAAAAATATTTTCATTTTTGATGAGACGCCGAATGAAAGCAGTTTAATCGCCGGCAACCGAAAACCCGCGATTTCCCGTAAATCCCATCGGCCCGTATAGTCGAATGTATACAAAGAAAGTAAGCAGGGAGTAAACTCATTTCCCGAACATTTCGAACTTTTAAAATTATTTTTTCACCACTAAAACCCATGAGACTTGTAGTTTTCAAAAATTTTTCTTTGATGAGACGCCGAATGAAAGCAGTTTAATCGCCGGCAACCGAAAACCCGCGATTTCCCGTAAATCCCGTATAGTCGAATGTATACAAAGAAAGTAAGCAGGGAGTAAACTCATTTCCCGAACGATTTTTAAAATTATTTTTTCACCACTAAAACCCATGAGACTTGTAGTTTTCAAAAATATTTTCATTTTTGATGAGACGCCGAATGAAAGCAGTTTAATCGCCGGCAACCGAAAACCCGCGATTTCCCGTAAATCCCACTCGGCCCGTATAGTCGAATGTATACAAAGAAAGTAAGCAGGGAGTAAACTCATTTCCCGAACGATTTTTAAAATTATTTTTTCACCACTAAAACCCATGAGACTTGTAGTTTTCAAAAATATTTTCATTTTTGATGAGACGCCGAATGAAAGCAGTTTAATCGCCGACAACCGAAAACCCGCGATTTCCCGTAAATCCCACTCGGCCCGTATAGTCGAATGTATACAAAGAAAGTAAGCAGGGAGTGATCGAAAACGACATTTCCGAACGATTTTTAAAATTATTTTTTCACCACTAAAACCCATGAGACTTGTAGTTTTCAAAAATTTTTCATTTTTGATGAGACGCCGAATGAAAGCAGTTTAATCGCCGGCAACCGAAAACCCGCGATTTCCCGTAAATCCCGTATAGTCGAATGTATACAAAGAAAGTAAGCAGGGAGTAAACTCATTTCCCGAACGATTTTTAAAATTATTTTTTCACCACTAAAACCCATGAGACTTGTAGTTTTCAAAAATATTTTCATTTTTGATGAGACGCCGAATGAAAGCAGTTTAATCGCCGGCAACCGAAAACCCGCGATTTCCCGTAAATCCCGTATAGTCGAATGTATACAAAGAAAGTAAGCAGGAGTAAACTCATTTCCCGAACGATTTTTAAAATTATTTTTTCACCACTAAAACCCATGAGACTTGTAGTTTTCAAAAATATTTTCATTTTTGATGAGACGCCGAATGAAAGCAGTTTAATCGCCGGCAACCGAAAACCCGCGATTTCCCGTAAATCCCGGATCGGCCCGTATAGTCGAATGTATACAAAGAAAGTAAGCAGGGAGTAAACTCATTTCCCGAACGATTTTTAAAATTATTTTTTCACCACTAAAACCCATGAGACTTGTAGTTTTCAAAAATATTTTCATTTTTGATGAGACGCCGAATGAAAGCAGTTTAATCGCCGGCAACCGAAAACCCGCGATTTCCCGTAAATCCCGTATAGTCGAATGTATACAAAGAAAGTAAGCAGGGAGTAAACTCATTTCCCGAACGATTTTTAAAATTATTTTTTCACCACTAAAACCCATGAGACTTGTAGTTTTCAAAAATATTTTCATTTTTGATGAGACGCCGAATGAAAGCAGTTTAATCGCCGGCAACCGAAAACCCGCGATTTCCCGTAAATCCCGGCTCGGCCCGTATAGTCGAATGTATACAAAGAAAGTAAGCAGGGAGTAAACTCATTTCTCGAACGATTTTTAAAATTATTTTTTCACCACTAAAACCCATGAGACTTGTAGTTTTCAAAAATATTTTCATTTTTGATGAGACGCCGAATGAAAGCAGTTTAATCGCCGGCAACCGAAAACCCGCGATTTCCCGTAAATCCCGTATAGTCGAATGTATACAAAGAAAGTAAGCAGGGAGTAAACTCATTTCCCGAACGATTTTTAAAATTATTTTTTCACCACTAAAACCCATGAGACTTGTAGTTTTCAAAAATATTTTCATTTTTGATGAGACGCCGAATGAAAGCAGTTTAATCGCCGGCAACCGAAAACCCGCGATTTCCCGTAAAATCCCGTATAGTCGAATGTATACAAAGAAAGTAAGCAGGGAGTAAACTCATTTCCCGAACGATTTTTAAAATTATTTTTTCACCACTAAAACCCATGAGACTTGTAGTTTTCAAAAATATTTTCATTTTTGATGAGACGCCGAATGAAAGCAGTTTAATCGCCGGCAACCGAAAACCCGCGATTTCCCGTAAATCCCGTATAGTCGAATGTATACAAAGAAAGTAAGCAGGGAGTAAACTCATTTCCCGAACGATTTTTAAAATTATTTTTTCACCACTAAAACCCATGAGACTTGTAGTTTTCAAAAATATTTTCATTTTTGATGAGACGCCGAATGAAAGCAGTTTAATCGCCGGCAACCGAAAACCCGCGATTTCCCGTAAAATCCCGTATAGTCGAATGTATACAAAGAAAGTAAGCAGGGAGTAAACTCATTTCCCGAACGATTTTTAAAATTATTTTTTCACCACTAAAACCCATGAGACTTTAGTTTTCAAAAATATTTTCATTTTTGATGAGACGCCGAATGAAAGCAGTTTAATCGCCGGCAACCGAAAACCCGCGATTTCCCGTAAATCCCGGCTCGGCCCGTATAGTCGAATGTATACAAAGAAAGTAAGCAGGGAGTAAACTCATTTCCCGAACGATTTTTAAAATTATTTTTTCACCACTAAAACCCATGAGACTTGTAGTTTTCAAAAATATTTTCATTTTTGATGAGACGCCGAATGAAAGCAGTTTAATCGCCGGCAACCGAAAACCCGCGATTTCCCGTAAATCCCGTATAGTCGAATGTATACAAAGAAAGTAAGCAGGGAGTAAACTCATTTCCCGAACGATTTTTAAAATTATTTTTTCACCACTAAAACCCATGAGACTTGTAGTTTTCAAAAATATTTTCATTTTTGATGAGACGCCGAATGAAAGCAGTTTAATCGCCGGCAACCGAAAACCCGCGATTTCCCGTAAATCCCGTATAGTCGAATGTATACAAAGAAAGTAAGCAGGGAGTAAACTCATTTCCCGAACGATTTTTAAAATTATTTTTTCACCACTAAAACCCATGAGACTTGTAGTTTTCAAAAATATTTTCATTTTTGATGAGACGCCGAATGAAAGCAGTTTAATCGCCGGCAACCGAAAACCCGCGATTTCCCGTAAATCCCGGATCGGCCCGTATAGTCGAATGTATACAAAGAAAGTAAGCAGGGAGTAAACTCATTTCCCGAACGATTTTTAAAATTATTTTTTCACCACTAAAACCCATGAGACTTGTAGTTTTCAAAAATATTTTCATTTTTGATGAGACGCCGAATGAAAGCAGTTTAATCGCCGGCAACCGAAAACCCGCGATTTCCCGTAAATCCCGGCTCGGCCCGTATAGTCGAATGTATACAAAGAAAGTAAGCAGGGAGTAAACTCATTTCCCGAACGATTTTTAAAATTATTTTTTCACCACTAAAACCCATGAGACTTTAGTTTTCAAAAATATTTTCATTTTTGATGAGACGCCGAATGAAAGCAGTTTAATCGCCGGCAACCGAAAACCCGCGATTTCCCGTAAATCCCATCGGCCCGTATAGTCGAATGTATACAAAGAAAGTAAGCAGGGAGTAAACTCATTTCCCGAACGATTTTTAAAATTATTTTTTCACCACTAAAACCCATGAGACTTGTAGTTTTCAAAAATATTTTCATTTTTGATGAGACGCCGAATGAAAGCAGTTTAATCGCCGGCAACCGAAAACCCGCGATTTCCCGTAAATCCCGTATAGTCGAATGTATACAAAGAAAGTAAGCAGGGAGTAAACTCATTTCCCGAACGATTTTTAAAATTATTTTTTCACCACTAAAACCCATGAGACTTGTAGTTTTCAAAAATATTTTCATTTTTGATGAGACGCCGAATGAAAGCAGTTTAATCGCCGGCAACCGAAAACCCGCGATTTCCCGTAAATCCCGTATAGTCGAATGTATACAAAGAAAGTAAGCAGGGAGTAAACTCATTTCCCGAACGATTTTTAAAATTATTTTTTCACCACTAAAACCCATGAGACTTGTAGTTTTCAAAAATATTTTCATTTTTGATGAGACGCCGAATGAAAGCAGTTTAATCGCCGGCAACCGAAAACCCGCGATTTCCCGTAAATCCCGGATCGGCCCGTATAGTCGAATGTATACAAAGAAAGTAAGCAGGGAGTAAACTCATTTCCCGAACGATTTTTAAAATTATTTTTTCACCACTAAAACCCATGAGACTTGTAGTTTTCAAAAATATTTTCATTTTTGATGAGACGCCGAATGAAAGCAGTTTAATCGCCGGCAACCGAAAACCCGCGATTTCCCGTAAATCCCGTATAGTCGAATGTATACAAAGAAAGTAAGCAGGGAGTAAACTCATTTCCCGAACGATTTTTAAAATTATTTTTTCACCACTAAAACCCATGAGACTTGTAGTTTTCAAAAATATTTTCATTTTTGATGAGACGCCGAATGAAAGCAGTTTAATCGCCGGCAACCGAAAACCCGCGATTTCCCGTAAATCCCGTATAGTCGAATGTATACAAAGAAAGTAAGCAGGGAGTAAACTCATTTCCCGAACGATTTTTAAAATTATTTTTTCACCACTAAAACCCATGAGACTTGTAGTTTTCAAAAATATTTTCATTTTTGATGAGACGCCGAATGAAAGCAGTTTAATCGCCGGCAACCGAAAACCCGCGATTTCCCGTAAATATCCCGTATAGTCGAATGTATACAAAGAAAGTAAGCAGGGAGTAAACTCATTTCCCGAACGATTTTTAAAATTATTTTTTCACCACTAAAACCCATGAGACTTGTAGTTTTCAAAAATATTTTCATTTTTGATGAGACGCCGAATGAAAGCAGTTTAATCGCCGGCAACCGAAAACCCGCGATTTCCCGTAAATCCCGTATAGTCGAATGTATACAAAGAAAGTAAGCAGGGAGTAAACTCATTTCCCGAACGATTTTTAAAATTATTTTTTCACCACTAAAACCCATGAGACTTGTAGTTTTCAAAAATATTTTCATTTTTGATGAGACGCCGAATGAAAGCAGTTTAATCGCCGGCAACCGAAAACCCGCGATTTCCCGTAAATCCCGGCTCGGCCCGTATAGTCGAATGTATACAAAGTAAGGTCACAGTCAGAGTAAACTCATTTCCCGAACGATTTTTAAAATTATTTTTTCACCACTAAAACCCATGAGACTTGTAGTTTTCAAAAATATTTTCATTTTTGATGAGACGCCGAATGAAAGCAGTTTAATCGCCGGCAACCGAAAACCCGCGATTTCCCGTAAATCCCGGATCGGCCCGTATAGTCGAATGTATACAAAGAAAGTAAGCAGGGAGTAAACTCATTTCCCGAACGATTTTTAAAATTATTTTTTCACCACTAAAACCCATGAGACTTGTAGTTTTCAAAAATATTTTCATTTTTGATGAGACGCCGAATGAAAGCAGTTTAATCGCCGGCAACCGAAAACCCGCGATTTCCCGTAAATCCCGTATAGTCGAATGTATACAAAGAAAGTAAGCAGGGAGTAAACTCATTTCCCGAACGATTTTTAAAATTATTTTTTCACCACTAAAACCCATGAGACTTGTAGTTTTCAAAAATATTTTCATTTTTGATGAGACGCCGAATGAAAGCAGTTTAATCGCCGGCAACCGAAAACCCGCGATTTCCCGTAAATCCCATCCCGTATAGTCGAATGTATACAAAGAAAGTAAGCAGGAGTAAACTCATTTCCCGAACGAAGATTTTTAAAATTATTTTTTCACCACTAAAACCCATGAGACTTTAGTTTTCAAAAATATTTTCATTTTTGATGAGACGCCGAATGAAAGCAGTTTAATCGCCGGCAACCGAAAACCCGCGATTTCCCGTAAATCCCGGACTCGGCCCGTATAGTCGAATGTATACAAAGAAAGTTAGCAGGGAGTAAACTCATTTCCCGAACGATTTTTAAAATTATTTTTTCACCACTAAAACCCATGAGACTTGTAGTTTTCAAAAATATTTTCATTTTTGATGAGACGCCGAATGAAAGCAGTTTAATCGCCGGCAACCGAAAACCCGCGATTTCCCGTAAATCCCGTATAGTCGAATGTATACAAAGAAAGTAAGCAGGGAGTAAACTCATTTCCCGAACGATTTTTAAAATTATTTTTTCACCACTAAAACCATGAGACTTTAGTTTTCAAAAATATTTTCATTTTTGATGAGACGCCGAATGAAAGCAGTTTAATCGCCGGCAACCGAAAACCCGCGATTTCCCGTAAATCCCGGCTCGGCCCGTATAGTCGAATGTATACAAAGAAAGTAAGCAGGGAGTAAACTCATTTCCCGAACGATTTTTAAAATTATTTTTTCACCACTAAAACCCATGAGACTTGTAGTTTTCAAAAATATTTTCATTTTTGATGAGACGCCGAATGAAAGCAGTTTAATCGCCGGCAACCGAAAACCCGCGATTTCCCGTAAATCCCGGCTCCCGTATAGTCGAATGTATACAAAGAAAGTAAGCAGGGAGTAAACTCATTTCCCGAACGATTTTTAAAATTATTTTTTCACCACTAAAACCCATGAGACTTGTAGTTTTCAAAAATATTTTCATTTTTGATGAGACGCCGAATGAAAGCAGTTTAATCGCCGGCAACCGAAAACCCGCGATTTCCCGTAAATCCCGGCTCGGCCCGTATAGTCGAATGTATACAAAGAAAGTAAGCAGGGAGTAAACTCATTTCCCGAACGATTTTTAAAATTATTTTTTCACCACTAAAACCCATGAGACTTGTAGTTTTCAAAAATATTTTCATTTTTGATGAGACGCCGAATGAAAGCAGTTTAATCGCCGGCAACCGAAAACCCGCGATTTCCCGTAAATCCCGTATAGTCGAATGTATACAAAGAAAGTAAGCAGGGAGTAAACTCATTTCCCGAACGATTTTTAAAATTATTTTTTCACCACTAAAACCCATGAGACTTGTAGTTTTCAAAAATATTTTCATTTTTGATGAGACGCCGAATGAAAGCAGTTTAATCGCCGGCAACCGAAAACCCGCGATTTCCCGTAAATCCCGTATAGTCGAATGTATACAAAGAAAGTAAGCAGGGAGTAAACTCATTTCCCGAACGATTTTTAAAATTATTTTTCACCACTAAAACCCATGAGACTTGTAGTTTTCAAAAATATTTTCATTTTTGATGAGACGCCGAATGAAAGCAGTTTAATCGCCGGCAACCGAAAACCCGCGATTTCCCGTAAATCCCGTATAGTCGAATGTATACAAAGAAAGTAAGCAGGGAGTAAACTCATTTCCCGAACGATTTTTAAAATTATTTTTTCACCACTAAAACCCATGAGACTTGTAGTTTTCAAAAATATTTTCATTTTTGATGAGACGCCGAATGAAAGCAGTTTAATCGCCGGCAACCGAAAACCCGCGATTTCCCGTAAAATCCCGTATAGTCGAATGTATACAAAGAAAGTAAGCAGGGAGTAAACTCATTTCCCGAACGATTTTTAAAATTATTTTTTCACCACTAAAACCCATGAGACTTGTAGTTTTCAAAAATATTTTCATTTTTGATGAGACGCCGAATGAAAGCAGTTTAATCGCCGGCAACCGAAAACCCGCGATTTCCCGTAAATCCCGTATAGTCGAATGTATACAAAGAAAGTAAGCAGGGAGTAAACTCATTTCCCGAACGATTTTTAAAATTATTTTTTCACCACTAAAACCCATGAGACTTAGTTTTCAAAAATATTTTCATTTTTGATGAGACGCCGAATGAAAGCAGTTTAATCGCCGGCAACCGAAAACCCGCGATTTCCCGTAAATCCCGTATAGTCGAATGTATACAAAGAAAGTAAGCAGGGAGTAAACTCATTTCCCGAACGATTTTTAAAATTATTTTTTCACCACTAAAACCCATGAGACTTGTAGTTTTCAAAAATATTTTCATTTTTGATGAGACGCCGAATGAAAGCAGTTTAATCGCCGGCAACCGAAAACCCGCGATTTCCCGTAAATCCCGTATAGTCGAATGTATACAAAGAAAGTAAGCAGGGAGTAAACTCATTTCCCGAACGATTTTTAAAATTATTTTTTCACCACTAAAACCCATGAGACTTGTAGTTTTCAAAAATATTTTCATTTTTGATGAGACGCCGAATGAAAGCAGTTTAATCGCCGGCAACCGAAAACCCGCGATTTCCCGTAAATCCATCCCGTATAGTCGAATGTATACAAAGAAAGTAAGCAGGGAGTAAACTCATTTCCCGAACGATTTTTAAAATTATTTTTTCACCACTAAAACCCATGAGACTTGTAGTTTTCAAAAATATTTTCATTTTTGATGAGACGCCGAATGAAAGCAGTTTAATCGCCGGCAACCGAAAACCCGCGATTTCCCGTAAATCCCGTATAGTCGAATGTATACAAAGAAAGTAAGCAGGGAGTAAACTCATTTCCCGAACGATTTTTAAAATTATTTTTTCACCACTAAAACCCATGAGACTTGTAGTTTTCAAAAATATTTTCATTTTTGATGAGACGCCGAATGAAAGCAGTTTAATCGCCGGCAACCGAAAACCCGCGATTTCCCGTAAATATCCCGTATAGTCGAATGTATACAAAGAAAGTAAGCAGGGAGTAAACTCATTTCCCGAACGATTTTTAAAATTATTTTTTCACCACTAAAACCCATGAGACTTGTAGTTTTCAAAAATATTTTCATTTTTGATGAGACGCCGAATGAAAGCAGTTTAATCGCCGGCAACCGAAAACCCGCGATTTCCCGTAAATCCCGTATAGTCGAATGTATACAAAGAAAGTAAGCAGGGAGTAAACTCATTTCCCGAACGATTTTTAAAATTATTTTTTCACCACTAAAACCCATGAGACTTGTAGTTTTCAAAAATATTTTCATTTTTGATGAGACGCCGAATGAAAGCAGTTTAATCGCCGGCAACCGAAAACCCGCGATTTCCCGTAAATATCCCGTATAGTCGAATGTATACAAAGAAAGTAAGCAGGGAGTAAACTCATTTCCCGAACGATTTTTAAAATTATTTTTTCACCACTAAAACCCATGAGACTTGTAGTTTTCAAAAATATTTTCATTTTTGATGAGACGCCGAATGAAAGCAGTTTAATCGCCGGCAACCGAAAACCCGCGATTTCCCGTAAATCCCGGACTCGGCCCGTATAGTCGAATGTATACAAAGAAAGTAAGCAGGGAGTAAACTCATTTCCCGAACGATTTTTAAAATTATTTTTTCACCACTAAAACCCATGAGACTTGTAGTTTTCAAAAATATTTTCATTTTTGATGAGACGCCGAATGAAAGCAGTTTAATCGCCGGCAACCGAAAACCCGCGATTTCCCGTAAATCCCGTATAGTCGAATGTATACAAAGAAAGTAAGCAGGGAGTAAACTCATTTCCCGAACGATTTTTAAAATTATTTTTTCACCACTAAAACCCATGAGACTTGTAGTTTTCAAAAATATTTTCATTTTTGATGAGACGCCGAATGAAAGCAGTTTAATCGCCGGCAACCGAAAACCCGCGATTTCCCGTAAATCCCGTATAGTCGAATGTATACAAAGAAAGTAAGCAGGGAGTAAACTCATTTCCCGAACGATTTTTAAAATTATTTTTTCACCACTAAAACCCATGAGACTTGTAGTTTTCAAAAATATTTTCATTTTTGATGAGACGCCGAATGAAAGCAGTTTAATCGCCGGCAACCGAAAACCCGCGATTTCCCGTAAATCCCATCCCGTATAGTCGAATGTATACAAAGAAAGTAAGCAGGAAGTAAACTCATTTCCCGAACGATTTTTAAAATTATTTTTTTACCACTAAAACTCATGAGACTTTCAGTTTTCAAAAATGTTTTCATTTTTGATGAGACGCCGAATGAAAGCAGTTTAATCGCCGGCAACCGAAAACCCGCGATTTCCCGTAAATCTCGGACTCGGCCCGTATAGTCGAATGTTTACAAAGAAAGTAAGCAGGGAGTAAACTCATTTCCCGAATGATTTTTAAAATTATTTTTTCACCACTAAAACTCATGAGACTTTCAGTTTTCAAAAATATTTTCATTTTTGATGAGACGCCGAATGAAACCAGTTTAATCTCCGGAAACCGAAAACCCGCGATTTCCCGTAAATCCCGGACTCGGCCCGTATAGTGGAATGTATACAAAGAAAGTACCCAGGGAGTAAACTCATTTTCCGAACAATTTTTAAAATTATTTTTTCACCACTAAAACCCATGAGACTTGTACTTTTCAAAAAAATTTTCATTTTTGATGAGACGCCGAATGAAAACAGTTTAATCGCCGGCAACCGAAAACCCGCGATTTCCCGTAAATCCCGTATAGTCGAATGTATACAAAGAAAGTAAGCAGGGAGTAAACTCATTTCCCGAACGATTTTTAAAATTATTTTTTCACCACTAAAACTCATGAGACTTTCAGTTTTCAAAAATATTTTCATTTTTGATGAGACGCCGAATGAAAGCAGTTTAATTGCCGGCAACCGAAAACCCGCGATTTCCCGTAAATCCCGGACTCGGCCCGTATATTCGAATGTATACAAAGAAAGTAACCACGGAGTAAACTCATTTCCCGAACGATTTTTAAAATTATTTTTTCACCACTAAAACCCATGAGACTTGCAGTTTTCAAAAATATTTTCATTGTTGATGATACGCCGAACGAAAGCACTTTAATCACCGGCAACCGAAAACCCGCGATTTCCCGTAAATCCCGTATAGTCGAATGTATACAAAGAAAGTAAGCAGGGAGTAAACTCATTTCCCGAACGATTTTTAAAATTACTTTTTTACCACTAAAACTCATGAGACTTTCAGTTTTCAAAAATATTTTCTTTTCTGATGAGAGGCCGAATGAAAGCAGTTTAATCGCCGGCAACCGAAAACCCGCGATTTCCCGTAAATCCCGGACTCGGCCCGTATAGTCGAATGTATACAAAGAAAGTAAGCAGGAAGTAAACTCATTTCCCGAACGATTTTTAAAATTATTTTTTTACCACTAAAACTCATGAGACTTTCAGTTTTCAAAAATGTTTTCATTTTTGATGAGACGCCGAATGAAAGCAGTTTAATCGCCGGCAACCGAAAACCCGCGATTTCCCGTAAATCTCGGACTCGGCCCGTATAGTCGAATGTTTACAAAGAAGTAAGCAGGGAGTAAACTCATTTCCCGAACGATTTTTAAAATTATTTTTTCACCACTAAAACTCATGAGACTTTCAGTTTTCAAAAATATTTTCATTTTTGATGAGACGCCGAATGAAAGCAGTTTAATCGCCGGCAACCGAAAACCCGCGATTTCCCGTAAATCCCGTATAGTCGAATGTTTACAAAGAAAGTAAGCAGGGAGTAAACTCATTTCCCGAATGATTTTTAAAATTATTTTTTCACCACTAAAACTCATGAGACTTTCAGTTTTCAAAATATTTTCATTTTTGATGAGACGCCGAATGAAACCAGTATAATCTCCGGAAACCGAAAACCCGCGATTTCCCGTAAATCCCGGACTCGGCCCGTATAGTGGAATGTATACAAAGAAAGTACCCAGGGAGTAAACTCATTTTCCGAACAATTTTTAAAATTATTTTTTCACCACTAAAACCCATGAGACTTGCAGTTTTCAAAAATATTTTCATTGTTGATGATACGCCGAACGAAAGCACTTTAATCACCGGCAACCGAAAACCCGCGATTTCCCGTAAATCCCGTATAGTCGAATGTATACAAAGAAAGTAAGCAGGGAGTAAACTCATTTCCCGAACGATTTTTAAAATTACTTTTTTACCACTAAAACTCATGAGACTTTCAGTTTTCAAAAATATTTTCTTTTCTGATGAGAGGCCGAATGAAAGCAGTTTAATCGCCGGCAACCGAAAACCCGCGATTTCCCGTAAATCCCGGACTCGGCCCGTATAGTCGAATGTATACAAAGAAAGTAAGCAGGAAGTAAACTCATTTCCCGAACGATTTTTAAAATTATTTTTTTACCACTAAAACTCATGAGACTTTCAGTTTTCAAAAATGTTTTCATTTTTGATGAGACGCCGAATGAAAGCAGTTTAATCGCCGGCAACCGAAAACCCGCGATTTCCCGTAAATCTCGGACTCGGCCCGTATAGTCGAATGTTTACAAAGAAGTAAGCAGGGAGTAAACTCATTTCCCGAACGATTTTTAAAATTATTTTTTCACCACTAAAACTCATGAGACTTTCAGTTTTCAAAAATATTTTCATTTTTGATGAGACGCCGAATGAAAGCAGTTTAATCGCCGGCAACCGAAAACCCGCGATTTCCCGTAAATCCCGTATAGTCGAATGTTTACAAAGAAAGTAAGCAGGGAGTAAACTCATTTCCCGAATGATTTTTAAAATTATTTTTTCACCACTAAAACTCATGAGACTTTCAGTTTTCAAAAATATTTTCATTTTTGATGAGACGCCGAATGAAACCAGTATAATCTCCGGAAACCGAAAACCCGCGATTTCCCGTAAATCCCGGACTCGGCCCGTATAGTGGAATGTATACAAAGAAAGTACCCAGGGAGTAAACTCATTTTCCGAACAATTTTTAAAATTATTTTTTCACCACTAAAACCCATGAGACTTGTACTTTTCAAAAAAATTTTCATTTTTGATGAGACGCCGAATGAAAACAGTTTAATCGCCCGTAACCGAAAACCCGCGATTTCCCGTAAATCCCGTATAGTCGAATGTATACAAAGAAAGTAAGCAGGGAGTAAACTCATTTCCCGAACGATTTTTAAAATTATTTTTTCACCACTAAAACCCATGAGACTTGCAGTTTTCAAAAATACTTTCATTTTTGATGAGACACCGAATGAAAGCAGTTTAATCGCCGGCAACCGAAAACCCGCGATTTCCCGTAAATCCCGGACTCGGCCCGTATAGTCGAATGTATACAAAGAAAGTAAGCAGGGAGTAAACTCATTTCCCGAACGATTTTTAAAATTATTTTTTCACCACTAAAACTCATGAGACTTGCAGTTTTCATAAATATTTTCATTTTTGATGAGACGCCGAATGAAAGCAGTTTAATCACCGGCAACCGAAAACCTGCGATTTCCCGTAAATCCCGTATAGTCGAATGTATACAAAGAAAGTAAGCAGGGAGTAAACTCATTTCCCGAACGATTTTTAAAATTATTTTTTCAGCACTAAAACCCATGAGACTTGCAGTTTTCAAAAATATTTTCATTTTTGATGAGACGCCGAATGAAAGCAGTTTAATCGCCCGCAACCGAAAACCCGCGATTTCCCGTAAATCCCGAATAGTCGAATGTTTACAAAGAAGTAAGCAGGGAGTAAACTCATTTCCCGAACGATTTTTAAAATTATTTTTTCACCACTAAAACTCATGAGACTTTCAGTTTTCAAAAATATTTTCATTTTTGATGAGACGCCGAATGAAAGCAGTTTAATCGCCGGCAACCGAAAACCCGCGATTTCCCGTAAATCCCGGACTCGGCCCGTATAGTCGAATGTATACAAAGAAAGTAAGCAGGGAGTAAACTCATTTCCCGAACGATTTTTAAAATTATTTTTTCACCACTAAAACCCATTAGACTTGCAGTTTTCAAAAATATTTTCATTTTTGATGAGACGCCGAATGAAAGCAGTTTAATCGCCCGCAACCGAAAACCCGCGATTTCCCGTAAATCCCGTATAGTCGAATGGTTACAAAGAAAGTAAGCAGGGAGTAAACTCATTTCCCGAACGATTTTTAAAATTATTTTTTCACCACTAAAACCCATGGGACTTGCAGTTTTCAAAAATGTTTTCATTTTCGATGAGACGCCGAATGAAAGCAGTTTAATCGCCGGCAACCGAACACCCGCGATTTCACGTAAATCCCGTATAGTCGAATGTATACAAAGAAATTAAGCAGGGAGTAAACTCATTTCCCGAACGATTTTTAAAATTATTTTTTCACCACTAAAACCCATGGGACTTGCAGTTTTCAAAAATATTTTCATTTTTGATGAGACGCTGAACGAAAGCAGTTTAATCGCCGGCAACCGAAAACCCGCGATTTTCCGTAAATCCCGGACTCGGCCCGTATAGTCGAATGTATACAAAGAAAGTAAGCAGGGAGTAAATTCATTTCCCGAACGATTTTTAAAATTATTTTTTCACCACTAAAACCCTTGAGACTTGTAGTTTTCAGAAATATTTTCATTTTTGATGAGACGCCGAACGAAAGCAGTTTAATCGCCGGCAACCGAAAACCCGCGATTTCCCGTAAATCCCGTATAGTCGAATGTATACAAAGAAAGTAACTCCCTGGGTACTTTCTTTGTATACATTCCACTATACGGGCCGAGTCCGGGATTTACGGGAAATCGCGGGTTTTCGGTTGCCGGCGATTAAACTGCTTTCATTCGGCGTCTCATCAAAAATGAAAAAAAAATGAAAACTACAAGTCTCATGGGTTTTAGTGGTGTAAAAATAATTTTAAAAATCGTTCGGGAAATGAGTTTACTCCCTGCTTACTTTCTTTGTATACTATCGACTATACGGGATTTACCGGAAATCGCAGGTTTTCGGTTGCCGGTGATTAAACTGCCTTCATTTGGCGTCTCATCAAAAATGAAAATATTTTTGAAAACTGCAAGTCTCATGGGTTTTAGTGGTGAAAAAATAATTTTAAAAATCGTTCGGAAAATGAGTTTACTCCCTGCTTACTTTCGTTGTATACATTCAACTATACGGGCCAAGTCCGGGATTTACGGGAAATTGCGGGTTTTCGGTTGCCGGCGATTAAACTGCTTTCATTCATGAAAATATTTTCGAAAACTGAAAGTCTCATGAGTTTTAGTGGTGAAAAAATAATTTTAAAAATCGTTCGGGAAATGAGTTTACTCCCTGGGTACTTTCTTTGTATACATTCCACTATACGGGCCGAGTCCGGGATTTACGGGAAATCGCGGGTTTTCGGTTGCCGGCGATTAAACTGCTTTCATTCGGCGTCTCATCAAAAATGAAAATATTTTTGAAAACTGAAAGTCTCATGAGTTTTAGTGGTGAAAAAATAATTTTAAAAATCGTTCGGGAAATGAGTTTACTCCCTGTTTACTTTCTTTGTATACATTCGACTATACGGGATTTACGGGAATTCGCGGGATTTCTGTTGCGGGCGATTAAACTGCTTTCATTCGGCGTCTCATCAAAAATGAAAAAAAAATGAAAACTACAAGTCTCATGGGTTTTAGTGGTGAAAAAATAATTTTAAAAATTGTTCGGAAAATGAGTTTACTCCCTGCTTACTTTCTTTGTATACTATCGACTATACGGGATTTACGGGAAATCGCGGGTTTTCGGTTGCCGGTGATTAAAGTGTTTTCATTCTGCGTGTCATCAAAAATGAAAATATTTTTGAAAACTACAAGTCTCATGGGTTTTAGTGGTGAAAAAATAATTTTGAAAATCGTTCGGGAAATGAGTTTACTCCGTGCTTACTTTCTTTGTATACATTCGACTATACGGGCCGAGTCCGGGATTTACGGGAAATCGCGGGTTTTCGGTTGCCGGCGATTAAACTGCTTTCATTCGGCGTTAATCACCGGCAACCGAAAGCCTGCGATTTCCGGTAAATCCCGTATAGTCGATAGTATACAAAGAAAGTAAGCAGGGAGTAAACTCATTTCCCGAACGATTTTTAAAATTATTTTTACACCACTAAAACCCATGAGACTTGTAGTTTTCATTTTTTTTTCATTTTTGATGAGACGCCGAATGAAAGCAGTTTAATCGCCCGCAACAGAAAACCCGCGAATTCCCGTAAATCCCGTATAGTCGAATGTATACAAAGAAAGTAAGCAGGGAGTAAACTCATTTCCCGAACGATTTTTCAAATTATATTTTCACCACTAAAACCCATGAGACTTGCAGTTTTCAAAAATATTTTCATTTTTGATGAGACGTCGAATGAAAGCAGTTTAATCGCCCGCAACCGAAAACCCGCGATTTCCCGTAAATCCCGTATAGTCGAATGTTTACAAAGAAAGTAAGCAGGGAGTAAACTCATTTCCCGAATGATTTTTAAATTTATTTTTTCACCACTAAAACTCATGAGACTTTCAGTTTTCAAAAATATTTTCATTTTTGATGAGACGCCGAATGAAAGCAGTTTAATCGCCGGCAACCGAAAACCCGCGATTTCCCGTAAATCCCGGAGTTTTTTGATTTTTTTTTGATTTTCTCTTTATTTAACGTCGATAGATACAATAGTATTTAAATAACTAATTTAAATCGACAACAAAACGTAAAACAAGGCAGACAGCGATAAAAAATAAGAAAAATAAATAAATAAATAAGTAAAGTTAAAATATGTATGGTATATCCATGCATATTTTACAGGTGCAAACATCACCTTCCCAAAATTTTATTGAGCTACGGAAGGCTTCGAGAGAAGGAGCATTCTTTGTAGCGTCAGGCACAGATATCCATAGCTTCCCTGCAATATTTGATAAAGTATTTAAGCCATAGTACGTTGTCCGACAAGTTGGTCGCCTGATCAAATTAAAGCAACGAAGGTTGTACCTGTTTTCCCTAACAGAAAATATCTCGTTCATATATAGAGGTGACAATCCATTTAAAAATTTGTAAACCTCTTTCATTAAATTCTGTAAGTTGATGATGTGAATATTTTTGACATTACATAAAGATAAAGGTTCATCGTAACTGCCATTTATATCGTCCTGTATGATTCTTAGACAACGTTCATGAATACGATTGATTCGATTATTCGCAACTTTTCCACAAAACATCCATACTAAGGGACAGTAAGAAAACTGAGACAAAATAAATGAATTGAAGAGAAAACGCTTCATCTTGGGTGTCAAAAAGGAAGATATCCTTTGAAGCACGTTGAGTTTCCTACTAGCCTTATTACAGATGTTTTTGACATGCGAATGAAAGTTTAGTCTCGAGTCAATCGTAACACCAAGAAGCACTACAGACGATTTACACGCAATTTTCAAATGGTTAAATATCAAACTTTCATCGTGATGACCTAATACAATATATTGATACTTTTTCAAATTTATTGCTAAGTAATTTTCATAAAACCAATTATTAACTATGAC
This sequence comes from Hydractinia echinata, assembly GCA_030067915.1. Classification (NCBI taxonomy): domain Eukaryota; kingdom Metazoa; phylum Cnidaria; class Hydrozoa; order Anthoathecata; family Hydractiniidae; genus Hydractinia; species Hydractinia echinata. Next base: position 18,089 of record JASGCC010002789.1, read on the forward strand.
CAAATTAGTAAGCAGTGTTTGTTTTACATCTTCTAATGAATTTTCACAAGCATATAAGGTGTTATCATCTGCAAAGTTACAAAGGGATGATTGAATAATGAACCAGAATAAATCGTTTATAGAATAATTGAAGAAAGGAGGTCCTAAGATTGATCCTTGTGGAACTCCAACTTGAAGAGGAAGCCATTCGCTAAAAGAAGAATTTATTCTGGTTCTCTGAAAACGATTTTTCAAGTATGAGTGAATAAATAATAAAGAAGATTCAGAAAAACCATAGGCATGCAGCTTTGCAATAAGCAAATCATGGTTGATAGTATCAAAAGCTTTTGAAAGGTCCATTAGCACTGCTCCAACTACACCCTTATTATCAAGTGTGCTTTTCCATTGTTCAATCATTCGAATGAGAGCATATTGTGTATTATAACCCTTTCTGAAGCCTGATAGATGAGGGCTGAGTTTGTCATGCATAAAAGTGTGCATTTGATTAAGAATAATTCTTTCAAAAACCTTTGATAAACAGGGAAGCAAGCTAACAGGTCTATAGTTCTCCTTATCATTACAGTCATCCTTCTTAAAAACAGGTATAACCTCTGCAAGTTTTAAATCATCAGGAAAAATATTAGACTGTAAACAAAAATTTATAATATTAGTGAGGATAGGAACAAAGATATGAATAAACTTTTTCAACATAAAAACTGGAAAATCACCACTAACAGAAGATTTCTTTGCATCCATGTCTTTGATGACTTTGAGAACATCAGGCTGTTCAACCAGCGAAAAATAGAACTTTTCATCATAACCCACATTTTCACGAATTTTCAAAATACTGATGTGATTAGTATACGAGTGGATTGCATCGTGAATGGTTGCTGTATGTGTATCATCGTTTGGTTTGATTGGTAAATTTTTCGTGATGTTGGTGTAATATTCATTGAAGATTTTGCATAATTTTTGTTCGTCGGTGACTATCTTTTCTTTCTCGATTAAGATAATTTTGTTGGTGTTATAACTAACGTTTGAAAACAATGGCTTGACAGACTTCCAGAACTTTTTATTATCAGTAATGCTTGTCATACGTAAACCCTTGAAATACGAACGTCTGGTTTTTCGTAATAAGGAAACACAGTAGTTTCTCTGTCTAGTAAAGTTGGACCAATTTTCTTTTGATCGTGATTTGTTATATATGCGACGAAGTTTGGATCTGTGCATAATAGCTTTGCGAAGCTCCTTGGTGATAAAGGGTGCGTTATTGAATCTTAGTATTTTCTTTTTCAATGGTGCAAAATGGTTTAGCGTAGACGTGATGCATAAATTGAATTGGTTAAAGTCGTAATTGTTCTCAAGTAATTTCAAAAAGTTCATTGATAATGTTCTTTCAAAATCAAAGTAGTCAATTTTGTTGTAATTTCTGTAGTGTTTCACAATTGGGTCGCCTTTAATCACGTTCATTCTCATCACACTTCCAACAAATAAATGCCAATCTGATATGCCAGTTTCGATTGTTACACTATTTTTAAAGAAATTTGGTTGATTTGTTAATATGTGATCAATGCAAGAAGGCGAAGTACTTGACTTAAAGCAGGTTGGTGATTTGATTAGTCTATGGAGGTCGTATGTTGAAATGAAGTTATCGAAATCTGTGTCACTTATTTCCATGTTTAAATCACCCATAATTATGATGTTTTCGTGATGGTTGAGATGTGAAATCAATACATTTGCGATTTGAGTTAAAAAGTAGTTAAAAAGTAGTAAGAGTCGGCCCGTATAGTCGAATGTATACAAAGAAAGTAAGCAGGGAGTAAACTCATTTCCCGAATGATTTTTAAAATTATTTCTTCACCACTAAAACTCATGAGACTTTCAGTTTTCAAAAATATTTTCATTTTTGATGAGACGCCGAATGAAAGCAGTTTAATCGCCGGCAACCGAAAACCCGCGATTTCCCGTAAATCCCGGACTCGGCCGGTATAGTCGAATGTATACAAAGAAAGTAAGCAGGGAGTAAACTCATTTCCCGAATACAAAGAAAGTAAGCAGTGAGTAAACTCATTTCCCGAACGATTTTTAAAATTATTTTTTCACCACTAAAACCCATGAGACTTGTACTTTTCAAAAATGTTTGCATTTTTGATGAGACGCCGAATGAAAGCAGTTTAATCGCCCGCAACCGAAAACCCGCGATTTCCCGTAAATCCCGCATAGTCGAATGTTTACAAAGAAAGTAAGCAGGGAGTAAACTCATTTCCCGAATGATTTTTAAAATTATTTTTCACCACTAAAACTCATGAGACTTTCAGTTTTCAAAAATATTTTCATTTTTGATGAGACGCCGAATGAAACCAGTTTAATCTCCGGAAACCGAAAACCCGCGATTTCCCGTAAATCCCGGACTCGGCCCGTATAGTGGAATGTATACAAAGAAAGTACCCAGGGAGTAAACTCATTTTCTGAACAATTTTTAAAATTATTTTTTCACCACTAAAACCCATGAGACTTGTAGTTTTCAAAAATATTTTCATTTTTGATGAGACGCCAAACGAAAGCAGATTAATCGCCGGCAACCGAAAACCCGCGATTTCCCGTAAATCCCGTATATTCGAATGTTTACAAAGAAAGTAAGCAGGGAGTAAATTCATTTCCCGAACGATTTTTAAAATTATTTTTTCACCACTAAAACTCATGAGACTTTCAGTTTTCGAAAATATTTTCATTTTTGATGAGACGCCGAATGAAAGCAGTTTAATCGCCGGCAACCGAAAACCCGCAATTTCCCGTAAATCCCGGACTTGGCCCGTATAGTCGAATGTATACAACGAAAGTAAGCAGGGAGTAAACTCATTTTCCGAACGATTTTTAAAATTATTTTTTCACCACTAAAACCCATGAGACTTGCAGTTTTCAAAAATATTTTCATTTTTGATGAGACGCCGAATGAAAGCAGTTTAATCACCGGCAACCGAAAACCTGCGATTTCCGGTAAATCCCGTATAGTCGATAGTATACAAAGAAAGTAAGCAGGGAGTAAACTCATTTCCCGAACGATTTTTAAAATTATTTTTACACCACTAAAACCCATGAGACTTGTAGTTTTCAAAAATATTTTCATTTTTGATGAGACGCCGAATGAAAGCAGTTTAATCGCCGGCAACCGAAAACCCGCGATTTCCCGTAAATCCCGGACTCGGCCCGTATAGTCGAATGTATACAAAGAAAGTAAGCACGGAGTAAACTCATTTCCCGAACGATTTTCAAAATTATTTTTTCACCACTAAAACCCATGAGACTTGTAGTTTTCAAAAATATTTTCATTTTTGATGACACGCAGAATGAAAACACTTTAATCACCGGCAACCGAAAACCCGCGATTTCCCGTAAATCCCGTATAGTCGAATGTATACAAAGAAAGTAAGCAGGAAGTAAACTCATTTCCCGAACGATTTTTAAAATTATTTTTTCACCACTAAACCTCATGAGTCTTGCAGTTTTCAAAAATATTTTCATTTTTGATGAGACGCCGAATGAAAGCAGTTTAATCGCCCGCAACCGAAAACCCGCGATTTCCCGTGAATCCCGTATAGTCGAATGTTTTTATAAAGAAAGTAAGCAGGGAGTAAACTCATTTCCCGAACGATTTTTAAAATTATTTTTTCACCACTAAAACTCATGAGACTTTCAGTTTTCAAAAATATTTTCATTTTTGATGAGACGCCGAATGAAAGCAGTTTAATCGCCGGCAACCGAAAACCCGCGATTTCCCGTAAATCCTGGACTCGGCCCGTATAGTCGAATGTATACAAAGAAAGTAAGCACGGAGTAAACTCATTTCCCGAACGATTTTTAAAATTATTTTTTCACCACTAAAACCCATGAGACTTGCAGTTTTCAAAAATATTTTCATTTTTGATGAGACGCCGAATGAAAGCAGTTTAATCGCCCGCAACCGAAAACCCGCGATTTCCCGTAAATCCCGTATAGTCGAATGTTTACAAAGAAAGTAAGCAGGGAGTAAACTCATTTCCCGAACGATTTTTAAAATTATTTTTTCACCACTAAAACTCATGAGACTTTCAGTTTTCAAAAATATTTTCATTTTTGATGAGACGCCGAATGAAAGCAGTTTAATCGCCGGCAACCGAAAACCCGCAATTTCCCGTAAATCCCGGACTCGGCCCGTATAGTCGAATGTATACAAAGAAAGTAAGCAGGGAGTAAACTCATTTCCCGAATACAAAAAAGTACCCAGGGAGTAAACTCATTTTCTGAACAATTTTTAAAATTATTTTTTCACCACTAAAACCCATGAGACTTGTAGTTTTCAAAAATGTTTTCATTTTTGATGAGACGCTGAATGAAAGCAGTTTAATCGCGCGCAACCGAAAACCCGCGATTTCCCGTAAATCCCGTATAGTCGAATGTATACAAAGAAAGTAAGCAGGGAGTAAACTCATTTCCCGAACGATTTTTCAAATTATTTTTTCACCACTAAAACCCATGAGACTTGCAGTTTTCAAAAATATTTTCATTTTTGATGAGACGCCGAATGAAAGCAGTTTAATCGCCCGCAACCGAAAACCCGCGATTTCCCGTAAATCCCGTATAGTCGAATGTTTACAAAGAAAGTAAGCAGGGAGTAAATTCATTTCCCGAACGATTTTTAAAATTATTTTTTCACCACTAAAACTCATAAGACTTTCAGTTTTCAAAAATATTTTCATTTTTGATGAGACGCCGAATGAAAGCAGTTTAATCGCCGGCAACCAAAAAAAACCCGCAATTTCCCGTAAATCCCGGACTCGGCCCGTATAGTCGAATGTATACAAAGAAAGTAAGCAGGGAGTAAACTCATTTTCCGAACGATTTTTAAAATTATTTTTTCACCACTAAAACCCATGAGACTTGTAGTTTTCAAAAATGTTTTCATTTTTGATGAGACGCCGAATGAAAGCAGTTTAATCGCCCGGAACCGAAAACCCGCGATTTCCCGTAAATCCCGTATAGTCGAATGTTTACAAAGAAAGTAAGCAGGGAGTAAACTCATTTCCCGAATGATTTTTAAAATTATTTTTTCACCACTAAAACTCATGAGACTTTCAGTTTTCAAAAATATTTTCATTTTTGATGAGACGCCGAATGAAAGCAGTTTAATCGCCGGTAACCGAAAACCCGCAATTTCCCGTAAATCCCGGACTCGGCCCGTATAGTCGAATGTATACAAAGAAAGTAAGCAGGGAGTAAACTCATTTTCCGAACGATTTTTAAAATTATTTTTTCACCACTAAAACCCATGAGACTTGCAGTTTTCAAAAATATTTTCATTTTTGATGAGACGCCGAATGAAAGCAGTTTAATCGCCCGCAACCGAAAACCCGCGATTTCCCGTAAATCCCGTATAGTCGAATGTTTACAAAGAAAGTAAGCAGGGAGTAAACTCATTTCCCGAACGATTTTTAAAATTATTTTTTCTCCACTAAAACTCATGAGACTTTCAGTTTTCAAAAATATTTTCATTTTTGATGAGACGCCGAATGAAAGCAGTTTAATCGCCGGCAACCGAAAACCCGCAATTTCCCGTAAATCCCGGACTCGGCCCGTATAGTCGAATGTATACAAAGAAAGTAAGCAGGGAGTGAACTCATTTCCCGAATACAAAGAAAGTACCCAGGGAGTAAACTCATTTTCTGAACAATTTTTAAAATTATTTTTTCACCACTAAAACCCATGAGACTTGTAGTTTTCAAAAATGTTTTCATTTTTGATGAGACGCTGAATGAAAGCAGTTTAATCGCGCGCAACCGAAAACCCGCGATTTCCCGTAAATCCCGTATAGTCGAATGTTTACAAAGAAAGTAAGCAGGGAGTAAACTCATTTCCCGAATGATTTTTAAAATTATTTTTTCACCACTAAAACTCATGAGACTTTCAGTTTTCAAAAATATTTTCATTTTTGATGAGACGCCGAATGAAAGCAGTTTAATCGCCGGTAACCGAAAACCCGCAATTTCCCGTAAATCCCGGACTCGGCCCGTATAGTCGAATGTATACAAAGAAAGTAAGCAGGGAGTAAACTCATTTCCCGAACGATTTTTAAAGTTATTTTTTCACCACTAAAACTCATGAGACTTTCAGTTTTCAAAAATATTTTCATTTTTGATGAGACGCCGAATGAAAGCAGTTTAATCGCCGGCAACCGAAAACCCGCGATTTCCCGTAAATCCCATCCCGTATAGTCGAATGTATACAAAGAAAGTAAGCAGGGAGTAAACTCATTTCCGATCCCGAACATTTTTAAAATTATTTTTTCACCACTAAAACCCATGAGACTTGTAGTTTTCAAAAATTTTTCATTTTTGATGAGACGCCGAATGAAAGCAGTTTAATCGCCGGCAACCGAAAACCCGCGATTTCCCGTAAATCCCGTATAGTCGAATGTATACAAAGAAAGTAAGCAGGGAGTAAACTCATTTCCCGAACGATTTTTAAAATTATTTTTTCACCACTAAAACCCATGAGACTTGTAGTTTTCAAAAATATTTTCATTTTTGATGAGACGCCGAATGAAAGCAGTTTAATCGCCGGCAACCGAAAACCCGCGATTTCCCGTAAATCCCGTATAGTCGAATGTATACAAAGAAAGTAAGCAGGGAGTAAACTCATTTCCCGAACGATTTTTAAAATTATTTTTTCACCACTAAAACCATGAGACTTTAGTTTTCAAAAATATTTTCATTTTTGATGAGACGCCGAATGAAAGCAGTTTAATCGCCGGCAACCGAAAACCCGCGATTTCCCGTAAATCCCGGATCGGCCCGTATAGTCGAATGTATACAAAGAAAGTAAGCAGGGAGTAAACTCATTTCCCGAACGATTTTTAAAATTATTTTTTCACCACTAAAACCCATGAGACTTGTAGTTTTCAAAAATATTTTCATTTTTGATGAGACGCCGAATGAAAGCAGTTTAATCGCCGGCAACCGAAAACCCGCGATTTCCCGTAAATCCCGTATAGTCGAATGTATACAAAGAAAGTAAGCAGGGAGTAAACTCATTTCCCGAACGATTTTTAAAATTATTTTTTCACCACTAAAACCCATGAGACTTGTAGTTTTCAAAAATATTTTCATTTTTGATGAGACGCCGAATGAAAGCAGTTTAATCGCTGGCAACCGAAAACCCGCAATTTCCCGTAAATCCGGACTCGGCCCGTGTAGTCGAATGTATACAAAGAAAGGTAATCGCAAGGGGAGTAAACTCATTTCCCGAATGATTTTTAAAATTATTTTTTCACCACTAAAACCATGAGACTTGCAGTTTTCAAAATTTTTCATTTTTGATGAGACGCCGAATGAAAGCAGTTTAATCGCCCGCAACCGAAAAACCCGCGATTTCCCGTAAATCCCGTATAGTCGAATGTTTACAAAGAAAGTAAGCAGGGAGTAAACTCATTTCCCGAACGATTTTTAAAATTATTTTTTCACCACTAAAACTCATGAGACTTTCAGTTTTCAAAAATATTTTCATTTTTGATGAGACGCCGAATGAAAGCAGTTTAATCGCCGGCAACCGAAAACCCGCAATTTCCCGTAAATCCCGGACTCGGCCCGTATAGTCGAATGTATACAAAGAAAGTAAGCAGGGAGTAAAACTCATTTCCCGAAACGATTTTTAAAATTATTTTTTTCACCACTAAAAACCATGAGACTTGCAGTTTTCAAAAATATTTTCATTTTTGATGAGACGCCGAATGAAAGCAGTTTAATCGCCCGCAACCGAAAACCCGTGATTTCCCGTAAATCCCCGGTATAGTCGAATGTTTACAAAGAAAGTAAGCAGGGAGTTAAACTCATTTCCCGAACGATTTTAAAATTATTTTTCACCCCTAAAACTCATGAGACTTTCAGTTTTCAAAAATATTTTCATTTTTTGATGAGACGCCGAATGAAAGCAGTTTAATCGCCGGCAACCGAAAAACCCGCCATTTCCCGTAAATCCCGGACTCAGGCCCGTATAGTCGAATGTATACAAAGAAAGTAAGCAGGGAGTAAACTCATTTCCGAACGATTTTTAAAATTATTTTTTCACCACTAAAACCCATGAGACTTGCAGTTTTCAAAATATTTTCATTTTGATGAGACGCCGAATGAAAGCAGTTTAATCGCCCGCAACCGAAAACCCGCGATTTCCCGTAAATCCCGTATAGTCGAATGTTTACAAAGAAAGTAAGCAGGGGAGTAAACTCATTTCCCGACGATTTTTAAAATTATTTTTTCACCCACTAAAACTCATGAGACTTTCAGTTTTCAAAAATATTTTCATTTTTTGATGAGACGCCGAATGAAAAGCCAGTTTTAATCGCCGGTAACCCCAAACCCGCAATTTCCCTCCGTAAATGCCCGGACTCGGCCCGATAGTCGAATGTATACAAAGAAAGTAAGCAGGGAGTAAACTCATTTCCCGAACGATTTTTAAAATTATTTTTCACCACTAAAACCCATGAGACTTGTAGTTTTCAAAAATATTTTCATTTTTGATGAGACGCCGAATGAAAGCAGTTTAATCGCCGGCAACCGAAAACCGCGATTTCCCGTAAATCCCGTATAGTCGAATGTTACAAAGAAAGTAAGCAGGGAGTAAACTCA
>JASGCC010002790.1:0-26723 GCA_030067915.1 Hydractinia echinata
TATTTCCCGTAAATCCCGGACTCGGCCGTATAGTGGAATGTATAGAAAGAAAGTACCCAGGGAGTAAACTCATTTCCCGAACGATTTTTAAAATTATTTTTTCACCACTAAAACCCATGAGAACTTGCAGTTTTCAAAATAGTTTATTTTTGATGAGACGCCAAATGAAAGCAGTTTAATCGCCGGCAACCGAAAACCCGCGATTTCCCGTAAATCCCGTATAGTCGAATGTATACAAAGAAAGTAAGCAGGGAGTAAACTCATTTCCGAACGATTTTTAAAATTATTTTTTCACCACTAAAACCATGAGACTTGCAGTTTTCAAAAATAGTTTATTTTTGATGAGACGCCGAATGAAAGCAGTTTAATCGCCGGCAACCGAAAACCCGCGATTTCCCGTAAATCCCGTATAGTCGAATGTATACAAAGAAAGTAAGCAGGGAGTAAACTCATTTCCCGAACGATTTTTAAAAATTATTTTTCACCACTAAAACTCATGAGACTTGCAGTTTTCAAAAATGTTTTCATTTTTGATGAGACGCCGAATGAAAGCAGTTTAATCGCCGGCAACCGAAAACCCGCGATTTCCCGTAAATCCCGGACTGGCCGTATAGTCGAATGTATACAAAGAAAGTAAGCAGGGAGTAAACTCATTTCCCGAACGATTTTTAAAATTATTTTTTACCACTAAACCCATGAGACTTGCAGTTTTCAAAATATTTATTTTTGATGAGACGCCAATGAAAGCAGTTTAATCGCCGGCAACCGAAAACCCGCGATTTCCCGTAAATCCCGTATAGTCGAATGTATACAAAGAAAGTAAGCAGGGAGTAAACTCATTTCCCGAACGATTTTTAAAATTATTTTTTCACCACTAAAACTCATGAGACTTGCAGTTTTCAAAAATATTTTCATTTTTGATGAGACGCCGAATGAAAGCAGTTTAATCGCCGGCAAACCGAAAACCCGATTTCCCGTAAATCCGGACTCGGCCCGTATAGTCGAATGTATACAAAGAAAGTACCCAGGGAGTAAACTCATTTCCCGAACGATTTTTAAAATTATTTTTTCACCACTAAAACTCATGAGACTTGCAGTTTTCAAAAATATTTTCATTTTTGATGAGACGCCGAATGAAAGCAGTTTAATCTCCGGAAACCGAAAACCCGCGATTTCCCGTAAATCCCGTATAGTCGAATGTATACAAAGAAAGTAAGCAGGGAGTAAACTCATTTCCCGAACGATTTTTAAAATTATTTTTCACCACTAAAACCATGAGACTTGCAGTTTTCAAAATATTTTCATTTTTGATGAGACGCCGAATGAAAGCAGTTTAATCGCCGGCAACCGAAAACCCGCGATTTCCCGTAATCCCGGACTCGGCCCGTATAGTGGAATGTATAAAAGAAAGTACAGGGAGTAAATCATTTCCCGAACGATTTTTAAAATTATTTTTACCACTAAAACCCATGAGACTTGTAGTTTTCAAAAATTTTCATTTTTGATGAGACGCCGAATGAAAGCAGTTTAATCGCCGGCAACCGAAAACCCGCGATTTCCCGTAAATCCCGACTCGGCCCGTATAGTCGAATGTATACAAAGAAAGTAAGCAGGGAGTAAACTCATTTCCCGAACGATTTTTAAAATTATTTTTTCACCACTAAACCCATGAGACTTGTAGTTTTCAAAAATATTTTCATTTTGATGAGACGCAGAATGAAAGCAGTTTAATCGCCGGCAACCGAAAACCCGCGATTTCCCGTAAATCCCGGACTCGGCCCGTATAGTCGAATGTATACAAAGAAAGTAAGCAGGGAGTAAATCATTTCCCGAACGATTTTTAAAATTATTTTTTCACCACTAAAACCATGAGACTTGCAGTTTTCAAAAATATTTTCATTTTTGATGAGACGCCGAATGAAACAGTTTAATCGCCGGCAACCGAAAACCCGCGATTTCCCGTAAATCCCGGACTCGCCGTATAGTCGAATGTATACAAAAGAAAGTAAGCAGGGAGTAAACTCATTTCCCGAACGATTTTTAAAATTATTTTTTCACCACTAAAACCCATGAGACTTGCAGTTTCAAAAATAGTTTATTTTTGATGAGACGCCAATGAAAGCAGTTTAATCGCCGGCAACCGAAAACCCGCGATTTCCCGTAAATCCCGTATAGTCGAATGTATACAAAGAAAGTAAGCAGGGAGTAAACTCATTTCCCGAACGATTTTTAAAATTATTTTTTCACCACTAAAACTCATGAGACTTGCAGTTTCAAAAATATTTTCATTTTTGATGAGACGCCGAATGAAAGCAGTTTAATCGCCGGCAACCGAAAACCCGCGATTTCCCGTAAATCCCGTATAGTCGAATGTTTACAAAGAAAGTAAGCAGGGAGTAAACTCATTTCCCGAACGATTTTTAAAATTATTTTTTCACCACTAAAACTCATGAGACTTGCAGTTTTCAAAAATGTTTTCATTTTTGATGAGACGCCGAATGAAAGCAGTTTAATCGCCGGCAACCGAAAACCCGCGATTTCCCGTAAATCCCGGACTCGGCCCGTATAGTCGAATGTATACAAAGAAAGTAAGCAGGGAGTAAACTCATTTCCCGAACGATTTTTAAAATTATTTTTTCACCACTAAAACTCATGAGACTTGCAGTTTTCAAAAATATTTTCATTTTTGATGAGACGCGAATGAAACCAGTTTAATCGCCGGCAACCGAAAACCGCGATTTCCCGTAAATCCCGGACTCGGCCGTATAGTCGAATGTATACAAAGAAAGTAAGCAGGGAGTAAACTCATTTCCCGAACGATTTTTAAAATTATTTTTTCACCACTAAAACTCATGAGACTTGCAGTTTTCAAAAATATTTTCATTTTTGATGAGACGCCGAATGAAACCAGTTTAATCTCCGGAAACCGAAAACCCGCGATTTCCCGTAAATCCCGTATAGTCGAATGTATACAAAGAAAGTAAGCAGGGAGTAAACTCATTTCCCGAACGATTTTTAAAATTATTTTTTCACCACTAAAACCCATGAGACTTGCAGTTTTCAAAATATTTTCATTTGATGAGACGCCGAATGAAAGCAGTTTAATCGCCGGCAACCGAAAACCCGCGATTTCCCGTAAATCCGGACTCGGCCCGTATAGTCGAATGTATATAAAGAAAATACCCAGGGAGTAAACTCATTTCCCGAACGATTTTTAAATTATTTTTTCACCACTAAAACCCATGAGACTTGTAGTTTTCAAAAATGTTTTCATTTTTGATGAGACGCAGAATGAAAGCAGTTTAATCGCCGGCAACCGAAAACCCGCGATTTCCCGTAAATCCCGGACTCGGCCCGTATAGTCGAATGTATACAAAGAAAGTAAGCAGGGAGTAAACTCATTTCCCGAACGATTTTTAAAATTATTTTTTCACCACTAAAACCATGAGACTTGCAGTTTTCAAAAATATTTTCATTTTTGATGAGACGCCGAATGAAACCAGTTTAATCGCCGGAAACCGAAAACCCGCGATTTCCCGTAAATCCCGGACTCGGCCCGTATAGTGGAATGTATACAAAGAAAGTACCCAGGGAGTAAACTCATTTCCCGAACGATTTTTAAAATTATTTTTTCACCACTAAAACCATGAGACTTGCAGTTTTCAAAAATGTTTTCATTTTTGATGAGACGCCGAATGAAAGCAGTTTAATCGCCGGCAACCGAAAACCCGCGATTTCCCGTAAATCCCGTATAGTCGAATGTATACAAAGAAAGTAAGCAGGGAGTAAACTCATTTCCCGAACGATTTTTAAAATTATTTTTTCACCACTAAAACCCATGAGACTTGCAGTTTTCAAAAATATTTTCATTTTTGATGAGACGCCAATGAAAGCAGTTTAATCGCCGGCAACCGAAAACCCGCGATTTCCCGTAAATCCCGTATAGTCGAATGTATACAAAGAAAGTAAGCAGGGAGTAAACTCATTTCCCGAACGATTTTTAAAATTATTTTTCACCACTAAAACTCATGAGACTTGCAGTTTTCAAAAATATTTTCATTTTTGATGAGACGCCGAATGAAACAGTTTAATCGCCGGCAACCGAAAACCCGCGATTTCCCGTAAATCCGGACTCGGCCTATAGTCGAATGTATATAAAGAAAGTACAGGGAGTAAACTCATTTCCCGAACGATTTTTAAAATTATTTTTTCACCACTAAAACCCATGAGACTTGTAGTTTTCAAAAAATTTTCATTTTTGATGAGACGCCGAATGAAAGCAGTTTAATCGCCGGCAACCGAAAACCCGCGATTTCCCGTAAATCCCGTATAGTCGAATGTATACAAAGAAAGTAAGCAGGGAGTAAACTCATTTCCCGAACGATTTTTAAAATTATTTTTTCACCACTAAAACCATGAGACTTGCAGTTTTCAAAAATATTTTCATTTTTGATGAGACGCCGAATGAAAGCAGTTTAATCGCCGGCAACCGAAAACCCGCGATTTCCCGTAAATCCCGTATAGTCGAATGTATACAAAGAAAGTAAGCAAGTAAACTCATTTCCCGAACGATTTTTAAAATTATTTTTTCACCACTAAAACCCATGAGACTTGCAGTTTCAAAAATATTTTCATTTTTGATGAGACGCCGAATGAAAGCAGTTTAATCGCCGGCAACCGAAAACCCGCGATTTCCCGTAAATCCCGGACTCGCCCGTATAGTCGAATGTATACAAAGAAAGTACAGGGAGTAAACTCATTTCCCGAACGATTTTTAAAATTATTTTTTCACCACTAAAACCATGAGACTTGCAGTTTTCAAAAATTTTCATTTTTGATGAGACGCCGAATGAAAGCAGTTTAATCGCCGGCAACCGAAAACCCGCGATTTCCCGTAAATCCCGGACTCGGCCGTATAGTCGAATGTATACAAAGAAAGTAAGCAGGGAGTAAACTCATTTCCCGAACGATTTTTAAAATTATTTTTTCACCACTAAAACCATGAGACTTGCAGTTTTCAAAAATTTTTCATTTTTGATGAGACGCCGAATGAAAGCAGTTTAATCGCCGGCAACCGAAAACCCGATTTCCCGTAAATCCGGACTCCCGTATAGTCGAATGTATACAAAGAAAGTAAGCAGGGAGTAAACTCATTTCCCGAACGATTTTTAAAATTATTTTTTCACCACTAAAACCATGAGACTTGCAGTTTTCAAAAATAGTTTATTTTTGATGAGACGCCAATGAAAGCAGTTTAATCGCCGGCAACCGAAAACCCGCGATTTCCCGTAAATCCCGTATAGTCGAATGTATACAAAGAAAGTAAGCAGGGAGTAAACTCATTTCCCGAACGATTTTTAAAATTATTTTTTCACCACTAAAACCCATGAGACTTGCAGTTTTCAAAAATATTTTCATTTTTGATGAGACGCCGAATGAAAGCAGTTTAATCGCCGGCAACCGAAAACCCGCGATTTCCCGTAAATCCCTCGGCCCGTATAGTCGAATGTATAAAAAGAAAGTACAGGGAGTAAACTCATTTCCCGAACGATTTTTAAAATTATTTTTTCACCACTAAAAACCCATGAGACTTGCAGTTTCAAAATATTTTCATTTTTGATGAGACGCCGAATGAAAGCAGTTTAATCGCCGGCAACCGAAAACCCGCGATTTCCCGTAAATCCCGTATAGTCGAATGTATACAAAGAAAGTAAGCAGGGAGTAAACTCATTTCCCGAACGATTTTAAAATTATTTTTTCACCACTAAAACCCATGAGACTTGCAGTTTTCAAAAATAGTTTTCATTTTTGATGAGACGCCGAATGAAAGCAGTTTAATCGCCGGCAACCGAAAACCCGCGATTTCCCGTAATCCCGGACTCGGCCGTATAGTCGAATGTATACAAAGAAAGTAAGCAGGGAGTAAACTCATTTCCCGAACGATTTTTAAAATTATTTTTTCACCACTAAAACCATGAGACTTGCAGTTTTCAAAAATATTTTCATTTTTGATGAGACGCCGAATGAAAGCAGTTTAATCGCCGGCAACCGAAAACCCGCGATTTCCCGTAAATCCCGTATAGTCGAATGTATACAAAGAAAGTAAGCAGGGAGTAAACTCATTTCCCGAACGATTTTTAAAATTATTTTTTCACCACTAAAACCATGAGACTTGTAGTTTTCAAAAATTTTTCATTTTTGATGAGACGCCGAATGAAAGCAGTTTAATCGCCGGCAACCGAAAACCCGCGATTTCCCGTAAATCCCGGACTCGCCCGTATAGTCGAATGTATACAAAGAAAGTAAGCAGGGAGTAAACTCATTTCCCGAACGATTTTTAAAATTATTTTTTCACCACTAAAACCCATGAGACTTGTAGTTTTCAAAAATATTTTCATTTTTGATGAGACGCCGAATGAAACAGTTTAATCGCCCAAACCGAAAACCCGCGATTTCCCGTAAATCCCGGACTCGGCCCGTATAGTCGAATGTATACAAAGAAAGTACAGGGAGTAAACTCATTTCCCGAACGATTTTTAAAATTATTTTTCACCACTAAAACCCATGAGACTTGTAGTTTTCAAAAAATTTTTCATTTTTGATGAGACGCCGAATGAAAGCAGTTTAATCGCCGGCAACCGAAAACCCGCGATTTCCCGTAAATCCCGTATAGTCGAATGTATACAAAGAAAGTAAGCAGGGAGTAAACTCATTTCCCGAACGATTTTTAAAATTATTTTTTCACCACTAAAACCATGAGACTTGCAGTTTTCAAAATATTTTCATTTTTGATGAGACGCCGAATGAAAGCAGTTTAATCGCCGGCAACCGAAAACCCGCGATTTCCCGTAAATCCCGACTCCCCGTATAGTGAATGTATACAAAGAAAGTAAGCAGGGAGTAAACTCATTTCCCGAACGATTTTTAAAATTATTTTTTCACCACTAAAACCATGAGACTTGTAGTTTTCAAAATATTTTCATTTTTGATGAGACGCCGAATGAAAGCAGTTTAATCGCCGGCAACCGAAAACCCGCGATTTCCCGTAAATCCCGGACTCGGCCCGTATAGTCGAATGTATACAAAGAAAGTAAGCAGGGAGTAAACTCATTTCCCGAACGATTTTAAAATTATTTTTTCACCACTAAAACCATGAGACTTGTAGTTTTCAAAAATATTTTCATTTTTGATGAGACGCCGAATGAAAGCAGTTTAATCGCCGGCAACCGAAAACCCGCGATTTCCCGTAAATCCCGGATCGGCCCGTATAGTGAATGTATACAAAGAAAGTAACCAGGGAGTAAACTCATTTCCCGAACGATTTTTAAAATTATTTTTTCACCACTAAAACCATGAGACTTGTAGTTTTCAAAAATATTTTCATTTTTGATGAGACGCCGAATGAAAGCAGTTTAATCGCCGGCAACCGAAAACCCGCGATTTCCCGTAAATCCCGTATAGTCGAATGTATACAAAGAAAGTAAGCAGGGAGTAAACTCATTTCCCGAACGATTTTTAAAATTATTTTTTCACCACTAAAACCCATGAGACTTGCAGTTTTCAAAAATATTTTCATTTTTGATGAGACGCCGAATGAAAGCAGTTTAATCGCCGGCAACCGAAAACCCGCGATTTCCCGTAAATCCCGTATAGTCGAATGTATACAAAGAAAGTAAGCAGGGAGTAAACTCATTTCCCGAACGATTTTTTAAAATTATTTTTTCACCACTAAAACCATGAGACTTGCAGTTTTCAAAAATATTTTCATTTTTGATGAGACGCCGAATGAAAGCAGTTTAATCGCCGGCAACCGAAAACCCGCGATTTCCCGTAAATCCGCTCGTATAGTCGATGTATAAAAGAAAGTACAGGGAGTAAACTCATTTCCCGAACGATTTTTAAAATTATTTTTTCACCACTAAAACCCATGAGACTTGCAGTTTTCAAAAATATTTTCATTTTTGATGAGACGCCGAATGAAAGCAGTTTAATCGCCGGCAACCGAAAACCCGCGATTTCCCGTAAATCCCGTATAGTCGAATGTATACAAAGAAAGTAAGCAGGGAGTAAACTCATTTCCCGAACGATTTTTAAAATTATTTTTTCACCACTAAAACCCATGAGACTTGCAGTTTTCAAAAATAGTTTTCATTTTTGATGAGACGCCAATGAAAGCAGTTTAATCGCCGGCAACCGAAAACCCGCGATTTCCCGTAAATCCCGTATAGTCGAATGTATACAAAGAAAGTAAGCAGGGAGTAAACTCATTTCCCGAACGATTTTTAAAATTATTTTTTCACCACTAAAACCCATGAGACTTGCAGTTTTCAAAAATATTTTCATTTTTGATGAGACGCCGAATGAAACAGTTTAATCGCCGGCAACCGAAAACCCGCGATTTCCCGTAAATCCCGGACTCGGCCCGTATAGTCGAATGTATACAAAGAAAGTAAGCAGGGAGTAAACTCATTTCCCGAACGATTTTTAAAATTATTTTTTCACCACTAAAACCCATGAGACTTGTAGTTTTCAAAAATATTTTCATTTTTGATGAGACGCCGAATGAAAGCAGTTTAATCGCCGGCAACCGAAAACCCGCGATTTCCCGTAAATCCCGGACTCGGCCCGTATAGTCGAATGTATACAAAGAAAGTAAGCAGGGAGTAAACTCATTTCCCGAACGATTTTTAAAATTATTTTTTCACCACTAAAACTCATGAGACTTGCAGTTTTCAAAAATATTTTCATTTTTGATGAGACGCCGAATGAAAGCAGTTTAATCGCCGGCAACCGAAAACCCGCGATTTCCCGTAAATCCCGTATAGTCGAATGTATACAAAGAAAGTAAGCAGGGAGTAAACTCATTTCCCGAACGATTTTTAAAATTATTTTTTCACCACTAAAACCCATGAGACTTGCAGTTTTCAAAAATATTTTCATTTTTGATGAGACGCCAATGAAAGCAGTTTAATCGCCGGCAACCGAAAACCCGATTTCCGTAAATCCCGTATAGTCGAATGTTACAAAGAAAGTAAGCAGGGAGTAAACTCATTTCCCGAACGATTTTTAAAATTATTTTTTCACCACTAAAACTCATGAGACTTGCAGTTTTCAAAAATATTTTCATTTTTGATGAGACGCCGAATGAAAGCAGTTTAATCTCCGGCAACCGAAAACCCGCGATTTCCCGTAAATCCCGGACTCGGCCCGTATAGTGGAATGTATACAAAGAAAGTACCCAGGGAGTAAACTCATTTCCCGAACGATTTTTAAAATTATTTTTTCACCACTAAAACCCATGAGACTTGTAGTTTTCAAAAATGTTTTCATTTTGATGAGACGCCGAATGAAAGCAGTTTAATCGCCGGCAACCGAAAACCCGCGATTTCCCGTAAATCCCGTATAGTCGAATGTATACAAAGAAAGTAAGCAGGGAGTAAACTCATTTCCCGAACGATTTTTAAAATTATTTTTTCACCACTAAAACCCATGAGACTTGCAGTCAAAAATAGTTTTCATTTTTGATGAGACGCCGAATGAAAGCAGTTTAATCGCCGGCAACCGAAAACCCGCGATTTCCCGTAAATCCGGACTCGGCCGTATAGTCGAATGTATACAAAGAAAGTAAGCAGGGAGTAAACTCATTTCCCGAACGATTTTTAAAATTATTTTTTCACCACTAAAACCCATGAGACTTGCAGTTTTCAAAAATATTTTCATTTTTGATGAGACGCCGAATGAAAGCAGTTTAATCGCCGGCAACCGAAAACCCGCGATTTCCCGTAAATCCCGTATAGTCGAATGTATACAAAGAAAGTAAGCAGGGAGTAAACTCATTTCCCGAACGATTTTTAAAATTATTTTTCACCACTAAAACCATGAGACTTGCAGTTTTCAAAAATGTTTCATTTTTGATGAGACGCCGAATGAAAGCAGTTTAATCGCCGGCAACCGAAAACCCGCGATTTCCCGTAAATCCCGGACTCGGCCCGTATAGTCGAATGTATACAAAGAAAGTAAGCAGGGAGTAAACTCATTTCCCGAACGATTTTTAAAATTATTTTTTCACCACTAAAACTCATGAGACTTGCAGTTTTCAAAAATATTTTCATTTTTGATGAGACGCCGAATGAAAGCAGTTTAATCGCCGGCAACCGAAAACCCGCGATTTCCCGTAAATCCCGACTCGGCCCGTATAGTCGAATGTATACAAAGAAAGTACAGGGAGTAAACTCATTTCCCGAACGATTTTTAAAATTATTTTTTCACCACTAAAACCCATGAGACTTGTAGTTTTCAAAAAATTTTCATTTTTGATGAGACGCCGAATGAAAGCAGTTTAATCGCCGGCAACCGAAAACCCGCGATTTCCCGTAAATCCCGGACTCGGCCCGTATAGTCGAATGTATACAAAGAAAGTAAGCAGGGAGTAAACTCATTTCCCGAACGATTTTTAAAATTATTTTTTCACCACTAAAACCATGAGACTTGTAGTTTTCAAAAATTTTCATTTTGATGAGACGCCGAATGAAAGCAGTTTAATCGCCGGCAACCGAAAACCCGCGATTTCCCGTAAATCCCGGACTCGGCCCGTATAGTCGAATGTATACAAAGAAAGTAAGCAGGGAGTAAACTCATTTCCCGAACGATTTTTAAAATTATTTTTTCACCACTAAAACCCATGAGACTTGTAGTTTTCAAAAATTTTTCATTTTGATGAGACGCCGAATGAAAGCAGTTTAATCGGGCAACCGAAAACCCGCGATTTCCCGTAAATCCCGTATAGTCGAATGTATAAAAAAAGCAGGGAGTAAACTCATTTCCCGAACGATTTTTAAAATTATTTTTTCACCACTAAAACCATGAGACTTGTAGTTTTCAAAAATATTTTCATTTTTGATGAGACGCGAATGAAAGCAGTTTAATCGCCGGCAACCGAAAACCCGCGATTTCCCGTAAATCCGGACTCGGCCCGTATAGTCGAATGTATACAAAGAAAGTACAGGGAGTAAACTCATTTCCCGAACGATTTTTAAAATTATTTTTTCACCACTAAAACCCATGAGACTTGTAGTTTTCAAAAATTTTCATTTTTGATGAGACGCCGAATGAAAGCAGTTTAATCGCCGGCAACCGAAAACCCGCGATTTCCCGTAAATCCCTCGCCGTATAGTCGAATGTATACAAAGAAAGTAAGCAGGGAGTAAACTCATTTCCCGAACGATTTTTAAAATTATTTTTTCACCACTAAAACCATGAGACTTGTAGTTTTCAAAAATATTTCATTTTTGATGAGACGCCGAATGAAAGCAGTTTAATCGCCGGCAACCGAAAACCCGCGATTTCCCGTAAATCCCGTATAGTCGAATGTATACAAAGAAAGTAAGCAGGGAGTAAACTCATTTCCCGAACGATTTTTAAAATTATTTTTTCACCACTAAAACCCATGAGACTTGTAGTTTTCAAAAATATTTTCATTTTGATGAGACGCCGAATGAAAGCAGTTTAATCGCCGGCAACCGAAAACCCGCGATTTCCCGTAAATCCCGTCGGCCCGTATAGTCGAATGTATACAAAGAAAGTAAGCAGGGAGTAAACTCATTTCCCGAACGATTTTTAAAATTATTTTTTCACCACTAAAACCCATGAGACTTGTAGTTTTCAAAAATATTTTCATTTTTGATGAGACGCCGAATGAAAGCAGTTTAATCGCCGGCAACCGAAAACCCGCGATTTCCCGTAAATCCCGTATAGTCGAATGTATACAAAGAAAGTAAGCAGGGAGTAAACTCATTTCCCGAACGATTTTTAAAATTATTTTTTCACCACTAAAACCCATGAGACTTGTAGTTTTCAAAAATGTTTTCATTTTTGATGAGACGCCGAATGAAAGCAGTTTAATCGCCGGCAACCGAAAACCCGCGATTTCCCGTAAATCCCGGACTCGGCCCGTATAGTCGAATGTATACAAAGAAAGTAAGCAGGGAGTAAACTCATTTCCCGAACGATTTTTAAAATTATTTTTTCACCACTAAAACCCATGAGACTTGTAGTTTTCAAAAATATTTTCATTTTTGATGAGACGCCGAATGAAAGCAGTTTAATCGCCGGCAACCGAAAACCCGCGATTTCCCGTAAATCCCGGACTCGGCCCGTATAGTCGAATGTATACAAAGAAAGTACAGGGAGTAAACTCATTTCCCGAACGATTTTTAAAATTATTTTTTCACCACTAAAACCCATGAGACTTGTAGTTTTCAAAAATTTTTCATTTTTGATGAGACGCCGAATGAAAGCAGTTTAATCGCCGGCAACCGAAAACCCGCGATTTCCCGTAAATCCCGGACTCGGCCCGTATAGTCGAATGTATACAAAGAAAGTAAGCAGGGAGTAAACTCATTTCCCGAACGATTTTTAAAATTATTTTTTCACCACTAAAACCCATGAGACTTGTAGTTTTCAAAAATATTTTCATTTTTGATGAGACGCCGAATGAAAGCAGTTTAATCGCCGGCAACCGAAAACCCGCGATTTCCCGTAAATCCCGGCTCGGCCCGTATAGTGGAATGTATACAAAGAAAGTAAGCAGGGAGTAAACTCATTTCCCGAACGATTTTTAAAATTATTTTTTCACCACTAAAACCCATGAGACTTGTAGTTTTCAAAAAATTTTCATTTTTGATGAGACGCCGAATGAAAGCAGTTTAATCGCCGGCAACCGAAAACCCGCGATTTCCCGTAAATCCCGTATAGTCGAATGTATACAAAGAAAGTAAGCAGGGAGTAAACTCATTTCCCGAACGATTTTTAAAATTATTTTTTCACCACTAAAACCATGAGACTTGTAGTTTTCAAAAATTTTCATTTTTGATGAGACGCCGAATGAAAGCAGTTTAATCGCCGGCAACCGAAAACCCGCGATTTCCCGTAAATCCCGGACTCGGCCCGTATAGTCGAATGTATACAAAGAAAGTAAGCAGGGAGTAAACTCATTTCCCGAACGATTTTTAAAATTATTTTTTCACCACTAAAACCCATGAGACTTGTAGTTTTCAAAAATATTTTCATTTTTGATGAGACGCCGAATGAAAGCAGTTTAATCGCCGGCAACCGAAAACCCGCGATTTCCCGTAAATCCCGGACTCGGCCCGTATAGTCGAATGTATACAAAGAAAGTAAGCAGGGAGTAAACTCATTTCCCGAACGATTTTTAAAATTATTTTTTCACCACTAAAACCCATGAGACTTGTAGTTTTCAAAAATATTTTCATTTTTGATGAGACGCCGAATGAAAGCAGTTTAATCGCCGGCAACCGAAAACCCGCGATTTCCCGTAAATCCCGTATAGTCGAATGTATACAAAGAAAGTAAGCAGGGAGTAAACTCATTTCCCGAACGATTTTTAAAATTATTTTTTCACCACTAAAACCATGAGACTTGTAGTTTTCAAAAATGTTTTCATTTTTGATGAGACGCCGAATGAAAGCAGTTTAATCGCCGGCAACCGAAAACCCGCGATTTCCCGTAAATCCCGCTCGGCCGTATAGTCGAATGTATACAAAGAAAGTAAGCAGGGAGTAAACTCATTTCCCGAACGATTTTTAAAATTATTTTTTCACCACTAAAACCCATGAGACTTGTAGTTTTCAAAAATATTTTCATTTTTGATGAGACGCCGAATGAAAGCAGTTTAATCGCCGGCAACCGAAAACCCGCGATTTCCCGTAAATCCGGACTCGGCCCGTATAGTCGAATGTATACAAAGAAAGTAAGCAGGGAGTAAACTCATTTCCCGAACGATTTTTAAAATTATTTTTTCACCACTAAAACCCATGAGACTTGTAGTTTTCAAAAATTTTTCATTTTTGATGAGACGCCGAATGAAAGCAGTTTAATCGCCGGCAACCGAAAACCCGCGATTTCCCGTAAATCCCGGACTCGGCCCGTATAGTCGAATGTATACAAAGAAAGTAAGCAGGGAGTAAACTCATTTCCCGAACGATTTTTAAAATTATTTTTTCACCACTAAAACCATGAGACTTGTAGTTTTCAAAAATATTTTCATTTTTGATGAGACGCCGAATGAAAGCAGTTTAATCGCCGGCAACCGAAAACCCGCGATTTCCCGTAAATCCCGTCGGCCCGTATAGTCGAATGTATACAAAGAAAGTAAGCAGGGAGTAAACTCATTTCCCGAACGATTTTTAAAATTATTTTTTCACCACTAAAACCCATGAGACTTGTAGTTTTCAAAAATTTTTATTTTTGATGAGACGCCGAATGAAAGCAGTTTAATCGCCGGCAACCGAAAACCCGCGATTTCCCGTAAATCCCGTATAGTCGAATGTATACAAAGAAAGTAAGCAGGGAGTAAACTCATTTCCCGAACGATTTTTAAAATTATTTTTTCACCACTAAAACCCATGAGACTTGTAGTTTTCAAAAATTTTTTCATTTTTGATGAGACGCCGAATGAAAGCAGTTTAATCGCCGGCAACCGAAAACCCGCGATTTCCCGTAAATCCCGGACTCGGCCCGTATAGTCGAATGTATACAAAGAAAGTAAGCAGGGAGTAAACTCATTTCCCGAACGATTTTTAAAATTATTTTTTCACCACTAAAACCCATGAGACTTGTAGTTTTCAAAAATATTTTCATTTTTGATGAGACGCCGAATGAAAGCAGTTTAATCGCCGGCAACCGAAAACCCGCGATTTCCCGTAAATCCCGGACTCGCCCGTATAGTCGAATGTATACAAAGAAAGTAAGCAGGGAGTAAACTCATTTCCCGAACGATTTTTAAAATTATTTTTTCACCACTAAAACCATGAGACTTGTAGTTTTCAAAAATATTTTCATTTTTGATGAGACGCCGAATGAAAGCAGTTTAATCGCCGGCAACCGAAAACCCGCGATTTCCCGTAAATCCCGTATAGTCGAATGTATACAAAGAAAGTAAGCAGGGAGTAAACTCATTTCCCGAACGATTTTTAAAATTATTTTTTCACCACTAAAACCCATGAGACTTGTAGTTTTCAAAAATTTTCATTTTTGATGAGACGCCGAATGAAAGCAGTTTAATCGCCGGCAACCGAAAACCCGCGATTTCCCGTAAATCCCGGACTCGGCCCGTATAGTCGAATGTATACAAAGAAAGTAAGCAGGGAGTAAACTCATTTCCCGAACGATTTTTAAAATTATTTTTTCACCACTAAAACCCATGAGACTTGTAGTTTTCAAAAATGTTTTCATTTTTGATGAGACGCCGAATGAAAGCAGTTTAATCGCCGGCAACCGAAAACCCGCGATTTCCCGTAAATCCCGGACTCGGCCCGTATAGTCGAATGTATACAAAGAAAGTAAGCAGGGACTCATTTCCCGAACGATTTTTAAAATTATTTTTTCACCACTAAAACCCATGAGACTTGTAGTTTTCAAAAATATTTTCATTTTTGATGAGACGCCGAATGAAAGCAGTTTAATCGCCGGCAACCGAAAACCCGCGATTTCCCGTAAATCCCGTATAGTCGAATGTATACAAAGAAAGTAAGCAGGGAGTAAACTCATTTCCCGAACGATTTTTAAAATTATTTTTTCACCACTAAAACCCGAGACTTGTAGTTTTCAAAAATATTTTCATTTTTGATGAGACGCCGAATGAAAGCAGTTTAATCGCCGGCAACCGAAAACCCGCGATTTCCCGTAAATCCCGTATAGTCGAATGTATACAAAGAAAGTAAGCAGGGAGTAAACTCATTTCCCGAACGATTTTTAAAATTATTTTTTCACCACTAAAACCATGAGACTTGTAGTTTTCAAAAATATTTTCATTTTTGATGAGACGCCGAATGAAAGCAGTTTAATCGCCGGCAACCGAAAACCCGCGATTTCCCGTAAATCCCGGACTCGGCCCGTATAGTCGAATGTATACAAAGAAAGTAAGCAGGGAGTAAACTCATTTCCCGAACGATTTTTAAAATTATTTTTTCACCACTAAAACCCATGAGACTTGTAGTTTTCAAAATTTTCATTTTTGATGAGACGCCGAATGAAAGCAGTTTAATCGCCGGCAACCGAAAACCCGCGATTTCCCGTAAATCCCGTATAGTCGAATGTATACAAAGAAAGTAAGCAGGGAGTAAACTCATTTCCCGAACGATTTTTAAAATTATTTTTTCACCACTAAAACCATGAGACTTGTAGTTTTCAAAAATGTTTTCATTTTTGATGAGACGCCGAATGAAAGCAGTTTAATCGCCGGCAACCGAAAACCCGCGATTTCCCGTAAATCCCGGACTCGGCCGTATAGTCGAATGTATACAAAGAAAGTAAGCAGGGAGTAAACTCATTTCCCGAACGATTTTTAAAATTATTTTTTCACCACTAAAACCCATGAGACTTGTAGTTTTCAAAAATATTTTCATTTTGATGAGACGCCGAATGAAAGCAGTTTAATCGCCGGCAACCGAAAACCCGCGATTTCCCGTAAATCCCGTATAGTCGAATGTATACAAAGAAAGTAAGCAGGGAGTAAACTCATTTCCCGAACGATTTTTAAAATTATTTTTTCACCACTAAAACCCATGAGACTTGTAGTTTTCAAAAATATTTTCATTTTTGATGAGACGCCGAATGAAAGCAGTTTAATCGCCGGCAACCGAAAACCCGCGATTTCCCGTAAATCCCGGACTCGGCCGTATAGTCGAATGTATACAAAGAAAGTAAGCAGGGAGTAAACTCATTTCCCGAACGATTTTTAAAATTATTTTTTCACCACTAAAACCCATGAGACTTGTAGTTTTCAAAAATTTTTCATTTTTGATGAGACGCCGAATGAAAGCAGTTTAATCGCCGGCAACCGAAAACCCGCGATTTCCCGTAAATCCCGTATAGTCGAATGTATACAAAGAAAGTAAGCAGGGAGTAAACTCATTTCCCGAACGATTTTTAAAATTATTTTTTCACCACTAAAACCCATGAGACTTGTAGTTTTCAAAAATTTTTCATTTTTGATGAGACGCCGAATGAAAGCAGTTTAATCGCCGGCAACCGAAAACCCGCGATTTCCCGTAAATCCCGGACTCGGCCGTATAGTCGAATGTATACAAAGAAAGTAAGCAGGGAGTAAACTCATTTCCCGAACGATTTTTAAAATTATTTTTTCACCACTAAAACCCATGAGACTTGTAGTTTTCAAAAATATTTTCATTTTTGATGAGACGCCGAATGAAAGCAGTTTAATCGCCGGCAACCGAA
This sequence comes from Hydractinia echinata, assembly GCA_030067915.1. Classification (NCBI taxonomy): domain Eukaryota; kingdom Metazoa; phylum Cnidaria; class Hydrozoa; order Anthoathecata; family Hydractiniidae; genus Hydractinia; species Hydractinia echinata. Next base: position 17,257 of record JASGCC010002790.1, read on the forward strand.
AACCCGCGATTTCCCGTAAATCCCGTATAGTCGAATGTATACAAAGAAAGTAAGCAGGGAGTAAACTCATTTCCCGAACGATTTTTAAAATTATTTTTTCACCACTAAAACCCATGAGACTTGCAGTTTTCAAAAATGTTTTCATTTTTGATGAGACGCCGAATGAAAGCAGTTTAATCGCCGGCAACCGAAAACCCGCGATTTCCCGTAAATCCCGGACTCGCCCGTATAGTCGAATGTATACAAAGAAAGTAAGCAGGGAGTAAACTCATTTCCCGAACGATTTTTAAAATTATTTTTTCACCACTAAAACCCATGAGACTTGTAGTTTTCAAAAATATTTTCATTTTTGATGAGACGCCGAATGAAAGCAGTTTAATCGCCGGCAACCGAAAACCCGCGATTTCCCGTAAATCCCGTATAGTCGAATGTATACAAAGAAAGTAAGCAGGGAGTAAACTCATTTCCCGAACGATTTTTAAAATTATTTTTTCACCACTAAAACCCATGAGACTTGTAGTTTTCAAAAATATTTTCATTTTTGATGAGACGCCGAATGAAAGCAGTTTAATCGCCGGCAACCGAAAACCCGCGATTTCCCGTAAATCCCGGACTCGGCCCGTATAGTCGAATGTATACAAAGAAAGTAAGCAGGGAGTAAACTCATTTCCCGAACGATTTTTAAAATTATTTTTTCACCACTAAAACCCATGAGACTTGTAGTTTTCAAAAATTTTCATTTTTGATGAGACGCCGAATGAAAGCAGTTTAATCGCCGGCAACCGAAAACCCGCGATTTCCCGTAAATCCCGGACTCGGCCCGTATAGTCGAATGTATACAAAGAAAGTAAGCAGGGAGTAAACTCATTTCCCGAACGATTTTTAAAATTATTTTTTCACCACTAAAACCCATGAGACTTGTAGTTTTCAAAAATATTTTCATTTTTGATGAGACGCCGAATGAAAGCAGTTTAATCGCCGGCAACCGAAAACCCGCGATTTCCCGTAAATCCCGTATAGTCGAATGTATACAAAGAAAGTAAGCAGGGAGTAAACTCATTTCCCGAACGATTTTTAAAATTATTTTTTCACCACTAAAACCCATGAGACTTGTAGTTTTCAAAAATTTTTCATTTTTGATGAGACGCCGAATGAAAGCAGTTTAATCGCCGGCAACCGAAAACCCGCGATTTCCCGTAAATCCCTCGCCCGTATAGTCGAATGTATACAAAGAAAGTAAGCAGGGAGTAAACTCATTTCCCGAACGATTTTTAAAATTATTTTTTCACCACTAAAACCATGAGACTTGTAGTTTTCAAAAATATTTTCATTTTTGATGAGACGCCGAATGAAAGCAGTTTAATCGCCGGCAACCGAAAACCCGCGATTTCCCGTAAATCCCGTATAGTCGAATGTATACAAAGAAAGTAAGCAGGGAGTAAACTCATTTCCCGAACGATTTTTAAAATTATTTTTTCACCACTAAAACCATGAGACTTGTAGTTTTCAAAAATGTTTTCATTTTTGATGAGACGCCGAATGAAAGCAGTTTAATCGCCGGCAACCGAAAACCCGCGATTTCCCGTAAATCCGGACTCGGCCCGTATAGTCGAATGTATACAAAGAAAGTAAGCAGGGAGTAAACTCATTTCCCGAACGATTTTTAAAATTATTTTTTCACCACTAAAACCCATGAGACTTGTAGTTTTCAAAAATTTTTCATTTTTGATGAGACGCCGAATGAAAGCAGTTTAATCGCCGGCAACCGAAAACCCGCGATTTCCCGTAAATCCCGGACTCGGCCCGTATAGTCGAATGTATACAAAGAAAGTAAGCAGGGAGTAAACTCATTTCCCGAACGATTTTTAAAATTATTTTTTCACCACTAAAACCCATGAGACTTGTAGTTTTCAAAAATGTTTTCATTTTTGATGAGACGCCGAATGAAAGCAGTTTAATCGCCGGCAACCGAAAACCCGCGATTTCCCGTAAATCCCGGACTCGGCCCGTATAGTCGAATGTATACAAAGAAAGTAAGCAGGGAGTAAACTCATTTCCCGAACGATTTTTAAAATTATTTTTTCACCACTAAAACCATGAGACTTGTAGTTTTCAAAAATATTTTCATTTTTGATGAGACGCCGAATGAAAGCAGTTTAATCGCCGGCAACCGAAAACCCGCGATTTCCCGTAAATCCCGGACTCGGCCGTATAGTCGAATGTATACAAAGAAAGTAAGCAGGGAGTAAACTCATTTCCCGAACGATTTTTAAAATTATTTTTTCACCACTAAAACCATGAGACTTGTAGTTTTCAAAAATGTTTCATTTTTGATGAGACGCCGAATGAAAGCAGTTTAATCGCCGGCAACCGAAAACCCGCGATTTCCCGTAAATCCCGTCGGCCCGTATAGTCGAATGTATACAAAGAAAGTAAGCAGGGAGTAAACTCATTTCCCGAACGATTTTTAAAATTATTTTTTCACCACTAAAACCCATGAGACTTGTAGTTTTCAAAAATATTTTCATTTTTGATGAGACGCCGAATGAAAGCAGTTTAATCGCCGGCAACCGAAAACCCGCGATTTCCCGTAAATCCCGTATAGTCGAATGTATACAAAGAAAGTAAGCAGGGAGTAAACTCATTTCCCGAACGATTTTTAAAATTATTTTTTCACCACTAAAACCCATGAGACTTGTAGTTTTCAAAAATGTTTTCATTTTTGATGAGACGCCGAATGAAAGCAGTTTAATCGCCGGCAACCGAAAACCCGCGATTTCCCGTAAATCCCGGACTCGGCCCGTATAGTCGAATGTATACAAAGAAAGTAAGCAGGGAGTAAACTCATTTCCCGAACGATTTTTAAAATTATTTTTTCACCACTAAAACCCATGAGACTTGTAGTTTTCAAAAATATTTTCATTTTTGATGAGACGCCGAATGAAAGCAGTTTAATCGCCGGCAACCGAAAACCCGCGATTTCCCGTAAATCCCGTATAGTCGAATGTATACAAAGAAAGTAAGCAGGGAGTAAACTCATTTCCCGAACGATTTTTAAAATTATTTTTTCACCACTAAAACCATGAGACTTAGTTTTCAAAAATTTTTCATTTTTGATGAGACGCCGAATGAAAGCAGTTTAATCGCCGGCAACCGAAAACCCGCGATTTCCCGTAAATCCCGGACTCGGCCCGTATAGTCGAATGTATACAAAGAAAGTAAGCAGGGAGTAAACTCATTTCCCGAACGATTTTTAAAATTATTTTTTCACCACTAAAACCCATGAGACTTGTAGTTTTCAAAAATATTTTCATTTTTGATGAGACGCCGAATGAAAGCAGTTTAATCGCCGGCAACCGAAAACCCGCGATTTCCCGTAAATCCCGTATAGTCGAATGTATACAAAGAAAGTAAGCAGGGAGTAAACTCATTTCCCGAACGATTTTTAAAATTATTTTTTCACCACTAAAACCCATGAGACTTGTAGTTTTCAAAAATATTTTCATTTTTGATGAGACGCCGAATGAAAGCAGTTTAATCGCCGGCAACCGAAAACCCGCGATTTCCCGTAAATCCCGTATAGTCGAATGTATACAAAGAAAGTAAGCAGGGAGTAAACTCATTTCCCGAACGATTTTTAAAATTATTTTTTCACCACTAAAACCCATGAGACTTGTAGTTTTCAAAAATTTTTTTTTGATGAGACGCCGAATGAAAGCAGTTTAATCGCCGGCAACCGAAAACCCGCGATTTCCCGTAAATCCGGACTCGGCCCGTATAGTCGAATGTATACAAAGAAAGTAAGCAGGGAGTAAACTCATTTCCCGAACGATTTTTAAAATTATTTTTTCACCACTAAAACCCATGAGACTTGTAGTTTTCAAAAATATTTTCATTTTTGATGAGACGCCGAATGAAAGCAGTTTAATCGCCGGCAACCGAAAACCCGCGATTTCCCGTAAATCCCGGTATAGTCGAATGTATACAAAGAAAGTAAGCAGGGAGTAAACTCATTTCCCGAACGATTTTTAAAATTATTTTTTCACCACTAAAACCATGAGACTTGTAGTTTTCAAAAATATTTTCATTTTTGATGAGACGCCGAATGAAAGCAGTTTAATCGCCGGCAACCGAAAACCCGCGATTTCCCGTAAATCCCGGACTCGGCCCGTATAGTCGAATGTATACAAAGAAAGTAAGCAGGGAGTAAACTCATTTCCCGAACGATTTTTAAAATTATTTTTTCACCACTAAAACCCATGAGACTTGTAGTTTTCAAAAATGTTTTCATTTTTGATGAGACGCCGAATGAAAGCAGTTTAATCGCCGGCAACCGAAAACCCGCGATTTCCCGTAAATCCCGGACTCGGCCGTATAGTCGAATGTATACAAAGAAAGTAAGCAGGGAGTAAACTCATTTCCCGAACGATTTTTAAAATTATTTTTTCACCACTAAAACCCATGAGACTTGTAGTTTTCAAAATATTTTCATTTTTGATGAGACGCCGAATGAAAGCAGTTTAATCGCCGGCAACCGAAAACCCGCGATTTCCCGTAAATCCCGTATAGTCGAATGTATACAAAGAAAGTAAGCAGGGAGTAAACTCATTTCCCGAACGATTTTTAAAATTATTTTTTCACCACTAAAACCCATGAGACTTGTAGTTTTCAAAAATATTTTCATTTTTGATGAGACGCCGAATGAAAGCAGTTTAATCGCCGGCAACCGAAAACCCGCGATTTCCCGTAAATCCCGGACTCGGCCCGTATAGTCGAATGTATACAAAGAAAAAGCAGGGAGTAAACTCATTTCCCGAACGATTTTTAAAATTATTTTTTCACCACTAAAACCATGAGACTTGTAGTTTTCAAAAATATTTTCATTTTTGATGAGACGCCGAATGAAAGCAGTTTAATCGCCGGCAACCGAAAACCCGCGATTTCCCGTAAATCCCGTATAGTCGAATGTATACAAAGAAAGTAAGCAGGGAGTAAACTCATTTCCCGAACGATTTTTAAAATTATTTTTTCACCACTAAAACCCATGAGACTTGTAGTTTTCAAAAATATTTTTTTTGATGAGACGCCGAATGAAAGCAGTTTAATCGCCGGCAACCGAAAACCCGCGATTTCCCGTAAATCCCTCGGTATAGTCGAATGTATACAAAGAAAGTAAGCAGGGAGTAAACTCATTTCCCGAACGATTTTTAAAATTATTTTTTCACCACTAAAACCCATGAGACTTGTAGTTTTCAAAAATATTTTCATTTTGATGAGACGCCGAATGAAAGCAGTTTAATCGCCGGCAACCGAAAACCCGCGATTTCCCGTAAATCCCGTATAGTCGAATGTATACAAAGAAAGTAAGCAGGGAGTAAACTCATTTCCCGAACGATTTTTAAAATTATTTTTTCACCACTAAAACCCATGAGACTTGTAGTTTTCAAAAATTTTCATTTTTGATGAGACGCCGAATGAAAGCAGTTTAATCGCCGGCAACCGAAAACCCGCGATTTCCCGTAAATCCCGGACTCGGCCCGTATAGTCGAATGTATACAAAGAAAGTACAGGGAGTAAACTCATTTCCCGAACGATTTTTAAAATTATTTTTTCACCACTAAAACCCATGAGACTTGTAGTTTTCAAAAATATTTTCATTTTTGATGAGACGCCGAATGAAAGCAGTTTAATCGCCGGCAACCGAAAACCCGCGATTTCCCGTAAATCCCGGACTCGGCCATAGTCGAATGTATACAAAGAAAGTAAGCAGGGAGTAAACTCATTTCCCGAACGATTTTTAAAATTATTTTTTCACCACTAAAACCCATGAGACTTGTAGTTTTCAAAAATTTTCATTTTTGATGAGACGCCGAATGAAAGCAGTTTAATCGCCGGCAACCGAAAACCCGCGATTTCCCGTAAATCCCGTATAGTCGAATGTATACAAAGAAAGTAAGCAGGGAGTAAACTCATTTCCCGAACGATTTTTAAAATTATTTTTTCACCACTAAAACCCATGAGACTTGTAGTTTTCAAAAATGTTTTCATTTTTGATGAGACGCCGAATGAAAGCAGTTTAATCGCCGGCAACCGAAAACCCGCGATTTCCCGTAAATCCCGGACTCGGCCCGTATAGTCGAATGTATACAAAGAAAGTAAGCAGGGAGTAAACTCATTTCCCGAACGATTTTTAAAATTATTTTTTCACCACTAAAACCCATGAGACTTGCAGTTTTCAAAAATGTTTTCATTTTTGATGAGACGCCGAATGAAAGCAGTTTAATCGCCGGCAACCGAAAACCCGCGATTTCCCGTAAATCCCGGACTCGGCCCGTATAGTCGAATGTATACAAAGAAAGTACCCAGGGAGTAAACTCATTTCCCGAACGATTTTTAAAATTATTTTTTCACCACTAAAACCATGAGACTTGTAGTTTTCAAAAATTTTTCATTTTTGATGAGACGCCGAATGAAAGCAGTTTAATCGCCGGCAACCGAAAACCCGCGATTTCCCGTAAATCCGGCTCGGCCCGTATAGTCGAATGTATACAAAGAAAGTAAGCAGGGAGTAAACTCATTTCCCGAACGATTTTTAAAATTATTTTTTCACCACTAAAACCATGAGACTTGTAGTTTTCAAAAATGTTTTCATTTTTGATGAGACGCCGAATGAAAGCAGTTTAATCGCCGGCAACCGAAAACCCGCGATTTCCCGTAAATCCCGGACTCGGCCCGTATAGTCGAATGTATAAAGAAAGTAAGCAGGGAGTAAACTCATTTCCCGAACGATTTTTAAAATTATTTTTTCACCACTAAAACCCATGAGACTTGTAGTTTTCAAAAATGTTTCATTTTTGATGAGACGCCGAATGAAAGCAGTTTAATCGCCGGCAACCGAAAACCCGCGATTTCCCGTAAATCCCGGATCGGCCCGTATAGTCGAATGTATACAAAGAAAGTAAGCAGGGAGTAAACTCATTTCCCGAACGATTTTTAAAATTATTTTTTCACCACTAAAACCATGAGACTTGTAGTTTTCAAAAATATTTTCATTTTTGATGAGACGCCGAATGAAAGCAGTTTAATCGCCGGCAACCGAAAACCCGCGATTTCCCGTAAATCCCGTATAGTCGAATGTATACAAAAAAGTAAGCAGGAGTAAACTCATTTCCCGAACGATTTTTAAAATTATTTTTTCACCACTAAAACCATGAGACTTGTAGTTTTCAAAAATTTTTCATTTTTGATGAGACGCCGAATGAAAGCAGTTTAATCGCCGGCAACCGAAAACCCGCGATTTCCCGTAAATCCCGGACTCGGCCCGTATAGTCGAATGTATACAAAGAAAGTAAGCAGGGAGTAAACTCATTTCCCGAACGATTTTTAAAATTATTTTTTCACCACTAAAACCCATGAGACTTGTAGTTTTCAAAAATATTTTCATTTTTGATGAGACGCCGAATGAAAGCAGTTTAATCGCCGGCAACCGAAAACCCGCGATTTCCCGTAAATCCCGGCTCGGCCCGTATAGTCGAATGTATACAAAGAAAGTAAGCAGGGAGTAAACTCATTTCCCGAACGATTTTTAAAATTATTTTTTCACCACTAAAACCCATGAGACTTGTAGTTTTCAAAAATATTTTCATTTTTGATGAGACGCCGAATGAAAGCAGTTTAATCGCCGGCAACCGAAAACCCGCGATTTCCCGTAAATCCCGTATAGTCGAATGTATACAAAGAAAGTAAGCAGGGAGTAAACTCATTTCCCGAACGATTTTTAAAATTATTTTTCACCACTAAAACCCATGAGACTTGTAGTTTTCAAAAATATTTTCATTTTTGATGAGACGCCGAATGAAAGCAGTTTAATCGCCGGCAACCGAAAACCCGCGATTTCCCGTAAATCCCGTATAGTCGAATGTATACAAAGAAAGTAAGCAGGGAGTAAACTCATTTCCCGAACGATTTTTAAAATTATTTTTTCACCACTAAAACCATGAGACTTGTAGTTTTCAAAAATTTTCATTTTTGATGAGACGCCGAATGAAAGCAGTTTAATCGCCGGCAACCGAAAACCCGCGATTTCCCGTAAATCCCGGACTCGGCCCGTATAGTCGAATGTATACAAAGAAAGTAAGCAGGGAGTAAACTCATTTCCCGAACGATTTTTAAAATTATTTTTTCACCACTAAAACCCATGAGACTTGTAGTTTTCAAAAAATTTTCATTTTTGATGAGACGCCGAATGAAAGCAGTTTAATCGCCGGCAACCGAAAACCCGCGATTTCCCGTAAATCCCGTATAGTCGAATGTATACAAAGAAAGTAAGCAGGGAGTAAACTCATTTCCCGAACGATTTTTAAAATTATTTTTTCACCACTAAAACCATGAGACTTGCAGTTTTCAAAAATGTTTTCATTTTTGATGAGACGCCGAATGAAAGCAGTTTAATCGCCGGCAACCGAAAACCCGCGATTTCCCGTAAATCCGTCGCCGTATAGTCGAATGTATACAAAGAAAGTAAGCAGGGAGTAAACTCATTTCCCGAACGATTTTTAAAATTATTTTTTCACCACTAAAACCATGAGACTTGTAGTTTTCAAAAATATTTTCATTTTTGATGAGACGCCGAATGAAAGCAGTTTAATCGCCGGCAACCGAAAACCCGCGATTTCCCGTAAATCCCGATAGTCGAATGTATACAAAGAAAGTAAGCAGGGAGTAAACTCATTTCCCGAACGATTTTTAAAATTATTTTTTCACCACTAAAACCCATGAGACTTGTAGTTTTCAAAAATTTTCATTTTTGATGAGACGCCGAATGAAAGCAGTTTAATCGCCGGCAACCGAAAACCCGCGATTTCCCGTAAATCCCGTATAGTCGAATGTATACAAAGAAAGTAAGCAGGGAGTAAACTCATTTCCCGAACGATTTTTAAAATTATTTTTTCACCACTAAAACCATGAGACTTGTAGTTTTCAAAAATGTTTTCATTTTTGATGAGACGCCGAATGAAAGCAGTTTAATCGCCGGCAACCGAAAACCCGCGATTTCCCGTAAATCCCGGACTCGGCCCGTATAGTCGAATGTATACAAAGAAAGTAAGCAGGGAGTAAACTCATTTCCCGAACGATTTTTAAAATTATTTTTTCACCACTAAAACCCATGAGACTTGTAGTTTTCAAAAATATTTTCATTTTTGATGAGACGCCGAATGAAAGCAGTTTAATCGCCGGCAACCGAAAACCCGCGATTTCCCGTAAATCCCGTATAGTCGAATGTATACAAAGAAAGTAAGCAGGGAGTAAACTCATTTCCCGAACGATTTTTAAAATTATTTTTTCACCACTAAAACCATGAGACTTGTAGTTTTCAAAAATGTTTTCATTTTTGATGAGACGCCGAATGAAAGCAGTTTAATCGCCGGCAACCGAAAACCCGCGATTTCCCGTAAATCCCGGACTCG